>MU226065.1:78125-91197 GCA_018584345.1 Thuja plicata | reverse complement strand
TGCCTGGAGCATGTATCAGGTTACCATGTTTTTGACACTTTTCACATGAATTTGCAAAAGCTATTGCATCAATCTGCATCGTAGGCCAATAGTACCCCACCCTAAGCAACCTTTAGGCCATGGAAAGACCATTGGAATGTCCCCCACAGATGCCCTCATGAATGTCAACTAACGCTTGGTTGGATTCTTCCTTTTCTAATCATCTAAGAAGTGTTTCATCTAGACCCCTCCTATACAAATCACCAGCGATAAGGGAATGGCGAGAGGCATTTCGGGTAAGGTTTCTGCATTTAGATCGGTTAAAGGTTTCAGGTATAATGCCATCACGAAGATATGCATAAATGGCACCATAACGGGATGACTCATGACCAACAAGGGTACAAATAACATGGCTTTCTTGGGAGTCAAAGATAGGGTGATGTAGCTATTCCACCAGGAATTCAAATTTGGATTCATGTTGATCTAGCTGAAGGAGTGAAACAAGTGTAGCCATAGCATTAGCTGCTTTGTTTTCTGCTCTAGAGATTTGTTGAAATGTGACAAATGTGAAGTAGCGTTTCAAGGAATCAACCATTTTCTTGTAAGGTACCATTTTCTCATGTTTTGTTTGATATTCATCTTTAATTTGGTTGATTATCAGCTGTGAATCCCCATAGATGTGTAACTTTGTGATTCTCCATTCTATGGCCATCTTAAGTCCATTTGTTAAAGCTTCATACTCAGCAATGTTGTTTGTACATGGGAACAATAATTTGTAAGACTTAGGAATCATGTACCCATGAGGAGAAACAAGCAACACACCAGCTCCTGAACCATTTTGCATAAAAGATCCATCAAAGAACATCTTCCATGTTATTTCAGTCATATACATGAGGTGTTCATCTGGAAAGTCAACTTGAATAGGTGCAGTGTCTTGTATTGGGAAATCAGCCAATTGATCTGGTATGGCTTGTCCTTTGATTGCTTTACACTCAATGTACTCTATGTCAAACTATGAAAGTATCATCATCCATTTAGTAAGTCTACCTGTGAGGGCAGCCTTACTTATCAAGTATTTGAGTCGATCTATTTTTTCTATGAGGTGTATAGTGTGCGCAAGCATGTAATGTCGCAACTTTTGGGAAGCAAACACAACAACAAGACAAGCTTTTTCAATGCTAGTGTAGTTGACCTCATATGAAACAAGAGTATGACTAATGTAATATATTGCTCTTTCTTTCCCATTTTCATCAAGTTGAGCTAGTGATGCCCCCAAGGAAGATTTTGTCGCTGAAATGTATAGAATAAGTGGTTTCCCTAGGATAGGAGGCATTAAAATAGGAGGATTTGTCAAGTATTCCTTGATTTGATCTATGCTCTTTTGACAATCCTTGTTCTAAACACATTTGACTCCTTTATGTAAGTTCTTGTTGAAGGGTTGAGATCTATCTACTAGTTGTGAAATGAATCTCCTTATAGACTGAAGACGTCCTTGAAGACTCCTCATTTGACTAATGTTTTTAGGATGTGGCATATCTATGATTGCCTGAACTTTTTAAGGGTCCACCTCTATTCCTTTTGTTGAAATGATGAAGCCAAGTAGTTTTCCAGAGGTGACTCCAAATGCACATTTTTTAGGATTTAACCTTAGTTGAAATTGTTCCATGTGATCTAGAATGAATTCCAAATCATCTAAGTGTGTATCTCTTTGTGTAGACTTGGCCAAGGTATCATCCACATAATCTTCCATGTTTTTATGCACCATGTCATGAAAAATAGTTGTCATAGCTCTTTGGTAGGTGGCTCCTGCATTTTTTAATCCAAAAGGCATAACATTCCAACAATAGGTACCCCATGCGCAAGTGAATGTAATCTTTTCTTGATCTTCAGGAGCTATCTTAATTTGATTGTACCTAGAAAAACCATCCATCGGGGAATAAATATCGTAACCCACAGTCATATCCACTATTATGTCTATGTTGGGGAGTGGAAAGTCATCCTTCGGGCATGCTATATTGAGATCTCTAAAATCTGTGCAAACTCGAATGGATTTGTCATATTTGGAAACTGGTACAATGTTTGATATCCATTCAACATAGGCAATAGCTCTTATAAATTTTGCACCAAGGATTTTTTATAATTCCACTTTGACTAAAAGAGCTATGTGATGATGCATCTTTCTCAATTTCTGTTTAACTGGTTTGACATTTGGAGCTATAGATAAGTGATGCATGATAAGATTTATGTCTAATCCTGGCATATCTAAATAAGTCCATGCAAAATTGATTTTCTTTTTCTATAAGAACTTAGTGTAAGCTTCTTTTTCTGTTGGTAACAAGGACTCAACAAAGTGTACTATTTGTGGAGCCTCATCTGTACCCAAATTAATTTCTTGTGTTAGTTCAATAAGCACTGAAGATTGATCTTGAAAATAGCTGGGGAGACGATCAAGTACCCCATCCTTAGGCACCTCAAAGAGGTTTTCACCTTCGGATACATCATTTCTTTTTACTTTTTTCGGTTCTGACACCACCACACAGTGGTTTTCACCATCAAAACTCCTATTCTTTTGATTTTCTTTTCTTTTTGTCTTGTGACTAAGGTACTTGATGTCTGGATCTATCATACTGATAGTCGGTTCACTGGTGGAAGATACTACAAGTTCAATAGCATTTAGATAACATGCTATCTCATAATCATTTTGGAATGTTAAAAGCTCAGGTTCTTGATAGCGCTGGGACCAATCAATGAGGTCAGGATGAACAAGGGATAAATAAATGACTGGCTCAAGGTTATAAATGTGTATGATATTATCACCGGTGACTGAAGAGTCAAAGTTCGTCAAGTATCCCTCTAAGATACCCAAATCAGGATTCATCCTAACAAGCAAAGAATCATCCACTAAGGCAACACGTGGGCTCAAAACCTCTAATCCTACACGTGACTCGTTGGCTACCCCAAGTTGAGAACTAAAAATGTGAATAACATCAATATCTCTATCAATTATGGAGGGCTCTAAAAAAGAGTCCCATTCATACTCATTAGAACTTGTATTTGAACTGCGACTAGGATGCTTACACCATGAAGGTTTGGGACATCGTGAGGTGGAAGGTCCAGTTTCACCTTCTCTTTCCATTAAATGAACAAGATTCTTTCTTTGACGTTCTCTCAAAGGATCTTCTATATCTTATTCGTGTTCTAAAGTTGCAACTGATGTATCGGTGACTGAAATATCTGAATCTCCCCAAAGGAGATTAGTGGAAGGGACCCAATCTTCACACATATCTTATTGATTTGTCAAATTAGGTACATACTCTGGTTCATCATCACTATCCAACTTTTCAAAGAGAGGACTAGTGTGCTTGTTTTAATTCTCCAATCCTAAGCCAAGTGGCTTCTTAGACTTGCATCCAAATTTAGCATGATCAAGAGGTTCAGACCTAGCATCCAAATTGTGATTAAGAGGACCATACCCAGGATAGTCCATCTTTTTGAAAAGGGTATACCCTCTTCCATAAGCCTTAGGAGAGGGAGAGAATTTCTCATTATGCATATATTTTTCTTCTCTATAGATCCAGTCTCTAACAAATGTTTCCTCTTTCTCATCTTGAATAGGCACTGATGATTCTACAAATTTGCCAAATAAAGTCATAGCTGAAGAGGAAGGTTTCTTTTCTTTTGAAGGTTCTCCATAAGACTGAGGTGTAACTGGCAATGTTGTGAGGGAGTTGAGCTGATACCCCCCCATACCAAGGTCTATCATTTTAAGCTTGTCTTTACATTCGACTAAGGTTGCATCAAAATCTTCTGCTTCTCTATTGAGGGGAACATGAGCCCCTACTGAAATTGAATTAACAGATAAAGTGTTATCCCCAGGTATAAAAATCTCTATCCCATTGTAGGGGAGCTTAACACATTGATGATAGGTAGATGGCACTACTTGCATATCATGAATCCATGGTCTACCAAGTAAGATATTATACGCAAGGGGTCCAACATCAACTATTTGAAATACAATGTCTTTTTCAACAGGGCCAATCCTAACAGGAAGGACGACCAACCCCTTGGAACTTCTTTTTGCCTCATCATAGGCTTTGATAGTAATCCTTTTTCTGGTATCTATGACTTTCTCAGAATAACCCAATTCTTTCAAAAGACTAAAAGAACAAATATTAAGCCCAGCACCCCCATCTATCAACACGCGCCTAACACGGGTGCGATAGATCATAACCTCAATATGAAGGGCAAGATTGTGTGGATGGCTCAAAGCTTTATCATCATCCTTTGAAAAGTAAAGGAAATGAGGGGTAGCAATGTGATTAACCATATTCTGGAATTGATCAATATCTAAGTTGTTGGGGACATTTGTCATGCGCAAAGCATCCTCAAGGATTTTTTTATGTCTCAGGGACAACTCTAACAGCTCAAAGATCAAAATCTGAGCGGGGGTTCTTTGTAACTAATCAACAAGGCTATAGCTTGACTTAGGATTAATAGCTGGTTTCAAGGTGACAGGCTTGGATGCCACTTTCTTAGGTTTACTTGATTGGCTTGAATTGGGTCCTCTAATGACAATGGGACCTTGACTTTGGGTAATGACATTAAGGGATTGAGACGACCTTCTAGAGTTGGGACCCCTTAGCACCGCAATAGGTTCTTTATAAAAAAAGGGAGGAGAGTCTTCATCTAGATCATAACCATAAGGATCTCTTTCACTCATCATGTTAACATTTTCTTCAACAACTTCAAGCATATTGATAACATTTTCCGCATCTGTGTAAGTATAATTGATTGCAGCTTTGCCATTCTTCACTTTAGAGGTTTCCCCCTTTTCATATGTAGGCAAAGGTTCCTTGAATGCTTTATGATCAGCATTGGTGTTCAATCCATCTACTGTAAGTTGTCCATTCTCAATGAGATCTTGAATGATATGCTTGAGTCTCCAGCAATGTTCAACGTCATGTCCAATACCATTATGAAATATGCAATAGGCTTTCTCCTTCCACCAATGTGTTTTAACTTTAGGTATGTGAAAATGCACAACATCTTGAGGATGTGCCAGATTGTTATCAACGAGTTTCCTTAAAATTTTCTCATGTGACTCACCAAGTTTTGCAAATTGAAACTTTTCGCTCTTAGGCTTACCTTGGTAGCTTGGCTTAATTTCTTGTTGAGTGGATGTATTGAGCTTTATAGCTTGAACATTATTAGATAAATGAAGCATAGGTTGATCTTTAGGTTGGGAGGAATCCACAACTCCATCATTAACCACTTGTTTATTCCTATTCCAGTGTTGGTTCTTCCCTTTATCCTTATTAGAGCTGTTGTTTTGACCATTGTTGTTGTTACTTCCATGTTTAGTCAAAATTCCTTGTTCTCTTAAAACATCCTCAATTCTACATGCGGTTTCAACCATGGTGTCAAATGAATCAAAAACCATTTTCTCAACTTCACACCGCATTTCATGGACCAAATTACTAACAAGAATGTCAATCTTTTCATTGTCAGGAATAGTTCTAGAATAGCAAGAGCATTTGCGTCTCCACCTTTGCAAGAAAGTAACAAAGGATTCTCCTTGATTTTGTTTTAAGCTACATAAGTCCAACAAAGTGATAGATCTTGAAACATTGTATGCAAAGCGTCGAACAAATTTGTGAACAAGTTCTTTGAAGGTCTTAATAGGGGGAGTTATCTTATTAAACCATTCCATTGCTTGTCCCTTAAGACTTCGTGGGAATAATCTCATGAGATAAGAGTCATCTTGATGGAACTCAAAACTTGTGGTATAAAAATGGTGCACATGATCATGTGGATCTCCACTCCCATAATATTTGTCATATTGAGGGATTTCAACCTTTCTAGGAAATTATTTCATGTCAACACTCTTATCAAAAGGATTAGGACAAATTGAGTCCAATGAGAAAGAATTATTAGGTGCAAACATATTGTCTATTATTCTTTGCATTTCGTTGAGCTTCTCCTCTTGGGATGGACCTTGCTTCTTAATCTTTTTATCCACGTCAAAGTTGTAAGGGACTCTATCACCCTTGTTGATTAGGCTCTCTAGGAACTTATCCTTTTTTTTCTCCACATATTTCTCCACATACTGTTGAAAAAGTGGCTCTTGTTGCATTTGCATAAAGTCTTGGGAGGTGCGATCAAAGCTCAAGCTACTACCCCCATATTGTGAACCATAATGAGCATGTTGTGAAGGTGGCCTTGAGTTCCTAGGAGGTGTTTGTCTCCTATAATGATCATGTCTAGAAACTCATCTTCCTCTAGGGCTAGGAGATCGTGATGGTGATCTTGAATGTCTCCTACTTCGTGGAGTCCTAGGAGGAGTGGATGGAGGAGAACTGTTTCCACCACTAACATGCATATTATTGAATGGATCATTGAGTTGTCAATCCAAGAGCTTATCTCGCTCTTCTTGGAAGGCTTTTCTTTCCATTTCTATCAAAGTTTGTTTCTCCATCTCTAGGTGTCTAATTTGTTCTTCCTTATGAGCTTGTTCATCTTTGAATGCTTTGTTTTCACACTCAATCCTCTTGAATCTATCACTCATGTAATTGGTAGGTGAGCTTGGTCTTGAATTTTGAAACAAGTTGTTGGTATAAGTTGTATTGACATGAGTGTCATAACATTCATCCTCTTCACTTTCATGTTGTGATTGGTTATCTTGATAAGCATGTCTCTTACCTCTGTCTCTCTCAGCCCTTTGGTGTGCATCTAAATATCTTATTGAAATAAGGGGTGAGGTTGGTCTACTATTATGAGAGGAACCACTAAATGAAATAGCATCTCTACTCTCTGCAAGCATATCATCATAACATTTATCCATGGCTTCCCTCTCTCTCCGAGTCCTTATGTGACTCATATCCATAGAAGAGTGAGAAGATACTAAGGGGATACCCAACTCACTAAGATGACTCTTGGAATCAAACCACACCTCTGAAGTATTCCTAGGTGATTGATCAAATATGGGCTCTTTTCCTTTATGTCTTTGGCAAGTTTGAACTAGGGGTAATTGGTTAAAAATCACTTGAGGTCATTTTCCTTGATTTAATTGATATCTTGTTGTAACTGGCATGAAAGAAAAGGTACTAGTTGATAGGATTACCCTAAGAAACGTTGGTACCAAACTAGGATAGTAAAGGCATTAACTTGTCCAAAAGGAGGTGATAAGATAGAATATTTCAAAGAGGCGTAAGCCAACACTGCCACAGAGGTGCCCAATAAATTTGGGTGAATACCCTAGCACACATGGATCAGGAGGATGGTCTTAGCCAAATTATATTGATTGAAATTGAAATTGTATGAA
This sequence comes from Thuja plicata, assembly GCA_018584345.1. Taxonomy (NCBI): domain Eukaryota; kingdom Viridiplantae; phylum Streptophyta; class Pinopsida; order Cupressales; family Cupressaceae; genus Thuja; species Thuja plicata. The sequence continues at coordinate 83,897 of MU226065.1, read as the reverse complement.
AGTGGATGGACAAGAGACTACCAAAACTCTCCAAGTGTGATATCAAAGAATCTAAAGGTTTATCTTTTCAACAAGGACGGTTCCTAGCTCACCAAGCACCAAGCAAGGTCACTTGTGAAATCAAAGATTGCTAATCTAAGAGGTCAAACACAAAAATCCTAAGCAAAAACAAGCTTCTAACAGCAGGGTAAGTAATCCAATCTGATTTAGATCAACCCATAAAATTGAAAATGATAGGACAACAAGTTAAATAGACTCAAAGATGACAACAAATAGCTCACTAGCGGCCAGTTTCATGCAAGGAAATGCTTTCTCACGTGAGGATTAGCACAGGACTGTGCAAAAAAATGCACAGGTGCACGAGGAAAGACCAGACTGGTGTGACAGGATAACAACAAATTGGCAAGATATTGCGCGAGGATTCTCAAATAGCCGTGCGAGGAAACACAGCGAATGACACAAAGAAACAATTTTCTCACGCAAGGAAAGGACACAAAACTCAGTTTTTGATTGTTTTAATTGACCAATTAGATGCATTAACAGATTTTATCATGAATCAGGCACGCAAAACAATAATCGGGGATTTTCAAGCAATCAATGTCTTCAAACAATGAGCAAGGGACAAAGGAACCTTGCACATGAACATGGATAGTGTCATAGTATTTCTACTCCATAAGAATGCTACTTATGTATGTTCTCAAATTTTTTCCAGTCACGTACATAGTCCTATAAAATAAAAAGTTGGTTGCACTATGGTTCTTAGTAATGGCTTGACTCTGCAACTTTTGCAATCTCAAGTGGGTGAAATCCAATCCTAGCGCATCGAGGTTTTGACACAGTCTGAGAATTTAATCAATCAGGAGCTACTGAGGAGATCAGACAGCCCATAAGAAACTACACCTATGGAGATTTCTTCCACAAGGACATTTATATAGTGGTTTTTGCTACCATAGTGAAAATGGCTATTACCACTTGAGGTTTCGTCCACGTGGTTTACCCAATAAAGGGAGTGTCCACTACGGTTAACCCTCTCTAACAAGGAAGACTCACAATATGGACCACATGGGGACTTGGTTTGGATTCAAGGGTTCCAAGTTTCTGATTCTCCCAAAAGGATAAAGAGCATAATCCTCTAGCCTCTTCACCTCACCCAAACATAGCAAACAAGATTAATTGACCCACTAATTTTGAGATCACCTCACCCAAGGTAAATCAACAACAATGACCACCAATCTCAAAAGAGAAAGTACCAATCAAAGTTGAAGACCAAACCAAGTAAGATAATAACAAATCCTTCCCTACCTACAAGGAGATTTATCGTCAAGAAGAGCTTCGCATGTAAGACAAGCGAATGATGCGCACTCTCTCAAAATTGCCACAAATAGTGTTCATAGGGCCTAATTACTATGTGAAACATATATGCAAGAAAGCAAATCTAGGTCCATTTTTAGAGCACCAATTGGAAATGTGATCTATAAAAGCAAGAAAACACTCAAGCTAAACACATGAGATGTTCATTTTATTTCCAAAATGCAAATGTTATAAAGAGCAATGAAATACCTCAAATCTAATGCAACGCGAATCATTTTGTTGTTTATCCAAGCAATTTCAAATCAACAACAACAACAACAACAAATCGCAAACCACCAGAAACAGTAAACATTAGTGGTTAGCAAGAAAAATAGAGATATATAAATATAGCAAAAAAAAAAAAGATCTCTGGTACGAAATCTTGCGTGAAGATTCGCACAGTGCCGCACAAGGATTCACATAGTGTCGCACGAAGATGTTCACAACCGCGTGAAGAAATGCATAGGCGCATGCAAAGAAGTGCACAGACAATGTAGAAAAATATAGAAAATAACAAACCAGTTCAGATCACAGCCTGGTGTTGAATGTTGTGCAAGGATTCACATAGTGTCGCGTGAAGATTCACAAAGTGTCACGCGAGAAAACACAGAATCCAACAAAATCTCGCCTGTAGACCTGCAAAATGTCGCTCAAAATTTCTTTGCAAAAAGTATGAAAAGTATGAAAAATATGAAAATCTAAAAATAAATTACGAAAAATAGCTATGTGACAGAAAACAAATCTTCTGCCCCATGGTGGGTGCCAAAAATGTGTGATGAAAATGTGTCACACTTCTATGAGTCATTCCATCCAAGGTTGCTCAAGAATGAGGCCTCACATATTGACTCATAGCTCCCTAGTCATGGAGTGCAAAGGTTTGTGATGGAGGCCCTCTGATTGACCTAGTTGTGCCCATGCAAGTACACCATGAAATGAGAGACTCAATGCATGAAAATGGAACCTATTTTATATGATTGCAATGCATAAAAGGAAATTAATCTAAATGATAACAATGCATGATTATTCTATGAAGAGAAATACAAATGCAAGATTAATCTATGAAAGGAAACATGAATCTAATATACATGAATAACCATGGATGCAAGAAGAAGACAAGAAGAGAGAAGTTGAAATATCCAAGCTTGAGTGCTCAAATTCTCCTCCAAAATTGCTCTCCAAACCTGTAGTATAACAATAACATAAAATCTTGATTCTCAAATGAGAAGGAGAGGTTTTCTTATATAGGAAAGTGAACGGTTGAGATTAAGAGGCAAAAATAAATGAGCAATAGTGGAGATTAAATTTTGGTTGATCCATGTGCTCATTAAAGCAAAAAGCCCACCACTTAGAAAGATGTGAAGAAAAAGAGATTTTTATTTAATTTATTTCCTTTTTCATCAAATAAAGTGTTTTAAGTGGGGATTTTTATTTATTTAATTAAAAGAGGGGTTTTCTTTTAATTAAATAAATTAGAAGAATTTCATTTAATTAAATGGGAGGAATTTAATTAAATTAAATAAGATGAATTTTATTTAATTAAAAGGGAGATTAAATCTTTTAATTAAATAAAAAATGATCAAACCTTAGGAAATATTGAATTAATTGAATTAATTACAATTTGATCAAGGAAATTGATTTGAATTGAAAATGTTCCAAAGCATTGATTCGAGAATTTGATAAAATGATAAAATGATAAATGGGGCCCATAGTCTAGGCGACCATTTTAGGGTGCATACACCCTCAAATGACACTACTCGAATCAGGATGACAAACAAAGGCAAAAATCAGAACTCGAGGATACAAATGACAAAAAACACCAAAGTTTTAAGAGATGATTTAAAGATGGAAGGATGCCTCCAAAACATGAACGAAAGTGTGTCCGTATGGTAAATGATCAATCTCACTGAAATGCATAGGTACCTAGTGTTAGAATAGTCCCAAAGGATAACTGAGAGGGGGGGGGTTGAATCAGTTATCAGTAACTTCAGTTCTTTTTACTTCTTTAACTTTAGAATATAACCAAGTAAATGCTTAATTAGATAACACAATACTTAAAACACAATTTGATTACGGGGAAACCAAATGGTAAAAACCCCGGTGGGAATTATCACCCACAATAAACTATACTTGTTTGTAGTAATCCCTATTAGAAGATATTTAAACCCTGTTAGGAGTTGTACAATATAATGCAATAAGTATAGTGACCTGGTTAAGGGTCGGACCCTATTAGGAGTCTTTTACAAATAACCCTGTTAGGGGTGGTGGACTCACTGTCCAAAAGCTCACTGCTTGATGGTGAAGGCTACAACCTTCTGAATAATAGATATGCACTATATCTGATGATGAACTGTAGAGTAGACCTGCTGTCTCAATTAGTTCCAGTGTATTGCAATCTTTCACTTCTTCTTCACATAGACTCTTGATGAATGAACCAACTCTGATGATTTGCTATGTACATCTTTCTTATCTTTTTGTATCATTCATAATTAGCGTGTCACCTTTTTACATGTTATAAGTATCTTCCTCATAGTATAAGATCATGGGACCTATGAGACAACTCTTCATTACATTCTTGTCGGCTCTACTAAGCACGCAAGCATAATTACAACTATGTAAGTATAAACTAAATAGACGCGATGCTTCACTAAGTCGGCCTCACCAATTTTACTCTAACTTTGTAATCTTCTTGAAACATGTTTGGCGCCTTTGGATTAATATCATCAGATCATAACTAAACATGAATATACACACGCATATACAGAAGATAGGTGCAACTCAAGAAACATGTGATATACGTCAGCCCTAAATCGTTACACTTTCAGAACTGTAATTGCCAATAACAGAATTACATAACTTTACTGAAACATCATATCTAGGTATGTGTGTATGAACATAACATAATAAACATGTCAACAACATGTATCTATCCACGCAAGTCTTCATATCATCATTTGGATAAGTGTATACAAAATTACTACTGTGTATTATATGTTGTCATCAATGACAAACATACAATCAATCAACTGCTCAGAATCAAATCTCCAACAATCTCCCCCTTTGACATTGATGATAACATATGATATCAAAAACATCCTCTATTCACGGTGTCCTCTTTCTTTTACAATCTTCTCAATATCCTCATCAAATATTTCTCTAAACTGCTGCAGTTCCTTTGTCTGTGTTTTTGTTCCATCTATATAATCCCCCAAAGTATATGCTCCCCCTTAGTACATACTCCTCCTTACTATATACTCTCCCTTTAACATCAATGGCAAAGGGCGCCATAGTTCTTTAGGCACAGGTACTACTCCAGAAGTAGAGTAGTCAACCATTCATCAGTCACTTAATGACTAATGTCTTTGCTGCTTATTCTAAACAGACTTAGGAGAGGGAACTACTCCCAACTTCTCCCTGAGATACTCAAAAGTATCCTTTGATAAGGGATTTTTGAAAATATCTACCAACTGTTCTTTGCTGTTCACATAGTCCAATTTAACTTCTTTGTCTGCAACCTTTTCTCTTAAGAAATGGTACTTGATCTCTATGTGTTTTGTCTTTGCGTGCATCACAGGGTTCTTAGACATGTTGACAGTGCTAGTATTATCACAATGAATAACAATAGGATAATCAACCTGAATGCCAAAGTCTTTAACCATCTGCTTGATCCAAACCATAGTTGAACAATTCAGTGCTGCTGCAACATATTCAACTTCTGTTGTTGATTGAGAAATATAGTTCTGCTTCTTGCTTATCCAAGAAACCAACCTATCTCCAAGGAATACTACTCCTCCTAAAGTGCTCTTCCTGTCATCAATACAACCTGCCCAATCTACATCTGTATACACATGAAGTTTTACATTCTCTAATTTAGGATACCATAAACCATAGTCTATAGTTCCCTATAGATATCTAAATATCATTTTTACTGCCATTGAGTGATTTTGCTTGGGTTCAGCTGCAAATATTCCAACAATGCCAAATGCATTAGATATGTCAGGTCTAGATTAAGTTAGATAAATGAGTTTACCAATCATAGATTTGTACAATGTCTTATCAACTGCTATGGAGTCATCATCTTGTGAAAGCTTGCTTCCTGTTATCATGGGAGAGCATACTGGCTTACAATCTTCCATCTGAAAAGTCTTCATTATTTCCTTCACATATTTAGACTGATTAATAAATATAGCTTTATTTGTTTGCTTTACATTTAGTCCCAAAAATTATTTTATAGGACCAATCATACTCATTTCAAATTCATTCTGCATTTCTTTTGCAAATGTTTTACTGAGCTTGTGATTACCCCCAAAGATAATGTCATCAACAAATATAGCAACTAACAATAATCCATCAGGTGTTTCTCTTATGAATAGGTTATAATCTGCTACTCCTTTCTTGAATCCAATCTTGGTAAGATAACCATCA
>MU226065.1:29561-54338 GCA_018584345.1 Thuja plicata | reverse complement strand
CTTTGGGAAAATTAGGATTCACCTTTTAGACAGTGATATTTGAGGACATATAAAATGCAAATACACAATATGTGATTTCATAAACTGGACTTTAAAGTATCTATATTATGGAATGTTGTTGTCAGACTAACCTTTCACTCATTCCATGGTAAAAGTCCCCAGTAGAGTCGCCATTTTCTGTTGGCGTACTCGGATGGGCCAAACTCTTTCTCGAGTACTTATGAATACTTGTCTGCAACCAGATTCTAGGAGGACTTTAAAAATGATCTTTTAAATAACTATCCCCAGCGGAGTCGCCATTTTCTGTTGTTCCCTTTTCTTGCTGACATAAAAATATACTCCTCAGAAGGTTCACTCTATTTATCCCCGACACTAACCAAGAATAGAGTAGAACAACAGTAACAAGGCCTTGAGACCTCCTACACTTTGAGCTCCACAGACTCAGGCGGGATTACCCTTGAAAACTTAGAATAACGAAATCACTAAATTATTCTACTTTTCTATTGGTGGAATTATAGGAAATGATCACTGTAACTTTTACTAAAATAGACCAAACTGAAAGTAAAGATTGATTTTAATGATGATAGTCATTTAATTGAACAAAAATAGACTAGTGCTCAATCTTAGGGCATGGAGTCATCTATGAATAATTTTAACTAGCATGATTGAAGACTAAACTTAAGGCAATTACAGGATCTGACACAAACATAGATATACCTTATATATCTACCTTAGTACATTTAGCCAGATTAATCCATCAGATTCATTTGCTACCCAGAACTTTGTTGAAATATCTCTAAGGTATATTCTCTCCTTGAAAGAACCCTAGAAGTATTTCATAATCTTCCTTACAGATATATAAATTGAAAACGCTCCTAGAACATTCAATTTAGACAAAATTCAGAATGCTAAAATGAAGACAAAAAATCCATTAAATGCTTCAGAAACTGTGAACTAGATTTTATTTAAATGTCATCATCAGTTACTACATTCAACAAAGATTTCTCCAAAAAGACCAGATATATTGGTTCTCAAAACCAAGCTTACAATTGACTTAGTATTATTTTCAGACAAAAAAATGACCATCATCTTCCCAGTAGTCTTGGAATCCTTTTATAGCACAAGGATGCAACAAACTACCGACATACTGGGAAGGATTACTCAACCGCTTGGAACAACTTTACAACCGAACATAGGTGGCAGCTAATTTACAAGGTTTTTCTTTTGTTGCTTAACCATATTCATTCTTTAAGCTTCGCCTCCCATCCGTTCACTTTTTTTTACGGAGGGCCAATCAAAAGGCAACAACTTCCACTCACCTGGCATCCATGGCAGTTCTGGCCTCAGACATGAATTTTACCATGTCTCTTTTCTATCCTTGCAGAAGCCACCGATCAGTTTGTTGCAATATTCTGCATTTGTGTCCATTTCTAGATGTTGCTTTATATCCCGATTTCCCAGAATGGCGTCAAAACCAAATTCCCAATGTGATTGTGCTTTCAACTCCCCTGTTATTCAATTGGTCACATACTCGCCATCCATCCTTGCTCAACTTTTCTCCTTCTACGAGTGAGCGATGACCTAAGTCTTGAACCTCACCTTATGTCTGTCGCATACTCGCTGTCCTTTTATGTTTTGCTTTTGGGTTCACGCGAGTGAGTGATGCTTTCTTTTTTAACTCGTCACACCCTCGCGAGTTGATTTTTGATGTACCTGAGTCTGGGCGACTGAGCGAAAATGCCTCTTATCTTTCAGCTTATTCCCTAATCGCACACTCGTTGACTATTTAGACTACAGCTTTTGGACTTGGGCGACTGAGCGACATTCACTTTTTCACTGCATACTCTGTCTAGTCGCTCACTCGCACCACTTAATACTCTTTTTTCATCTTATGCGCGAGTGAGCGATGGCATCTTTTTCTGCTTAGTCACAAACTCGCAGGCCTGAAAACCTTACTATATTATTGATTGTGAGTGCACGACTGCTTCTATTCTTTCCTTTGTCGCCAACTCGCGAGCTCAAAAATTTCACTTCATTACTGACTGCGACTGAGCGACTGTGCCTTCCTCCTTTAACTCATCGCACACTCGCAAGCTCTTTTTCTTTTATCTGATTTGATCGGCGAGTGCATGATGACCTTTCCTTTTTTAACTCATCGCATACTCATGAGCTATTTTCTGATCGCCTCAAAGCATCAGCGAGTGAGCGAGGTGTTTGAATGATCTCCTTTGTCACTCGTTCGTAGACTATTATGAATGTTGAAAATGACCTGTGCGACTGAGCGATGGCATCTTCATATTTGTATTTCATGCCTTAATCGTGCACTCACACTGCAAAAAATAACTAAGTTAGAACCTAAGCGAGTGGGCGACCTTCAGGACATAAGCTCATCGCGCAGTCGCAGACTTTTAACATTGACATAAAAACTTTGATGCGGGTATGCGACTGCTTTAATTTTACACAATACTCGCTCGGTCGCGGAGCATGAGATAGACAGTATAATTTTAGAGCGACTGCGTGACATACATACTTTTAACTCATCACTGACTCACTCATTTGTAGCCTGACTTTGATAAGATATCGTGAATGCGTGATATACATATTAAAACATCTCATCGCGCGCTCGCGCACAAAACAAAACTAGACATAAGTTCATCGCGATTGCACGATTCTCTTCATTGACAGCTCGTCACCTACTCACATAACTTAAGGACATTTGAAAAATATCGACGTGACAGAGTGAGCAAATAAAGACTTGACTTCAAAAAGGGTTTTGACCTCTTTTGCGTGGTAAAAAATAGAATTTTGAAACAAGAAAGCCCGGAAAAAACAAAAGACCAATAAATTCAAATTTTATTAAGGCAGTGCTAACAGGGCCTATAACAAGTTGCCTGGCCTACAAGTTGAGGTAACAAGTGTTGTGTCAATTTTGAACCCCTACTTTGGGACATGGTCATTTAGGACTGGTCTATTTGAAAGGTTAGCATCCTTGCAGCCACTAAGGGCAGATTTACCAGAGATTGTCACTCAAGTTGGAGATGAAATAGATCAGATTGGGGTGACCTTGTCCTTTTTCAAAGGCAAGGAAAATTAGATAGAGACCAAATTGAATATGTTTGGGTCTGATTATAATAAATTTGTTCCTTCAATCAGGTCAGAGGAAAATCAAATAAAAGTAGTGGAGATTTGGAGGAATGAATTTGATTCATTATTGCCTAATAAAGAGGCAATTATTTCTGACACAAAGGAATTAGATTTGGATAGGTTTAATAAAACCTTGGATGAGGCATTTAAGGTTGAAATAGATTTCAATAAATTTGTAATAGATGTCAAAAGCATAGCAGATGTTAGATGGGAGAGGTAGAAGGCACAAATTGAAAGCATTCAAAGCTTTAATTGGCCTGCAGAGGAAGATGTCACAACATGGGATGTTCTTACAAAGCCCAAGAAAAAGAAGCCTGCCACAGCTGACCTTGACATCATAGATAAAGAGTAGAAGGACACCTGGCACCTGATCTTTGAGCACATGGAGGTTAGTCATATGAAATATTAGTGTATGTTAGCTTGTAATAGCGGTCACTAACTCTCACAACAACTATTGGAGGCTATCCAGAACATATTCAGACAAAGGTGCCAACTAGTAGAAGATTTCAAAGATTTAATTTTTTTGTATTCCTATTTTGTCCTTCCACCACTTGGTGTCTTCTTGTCTTTTATCTTTTTGTAAATTTTTAGGGTTAGGTCTTAAACCATCTGAAGCATGTTCCATCCTTAATTTTGAAGGATTCCAAGATGGTTTAGACTATATAGAGAGCATTTGTATCATTTTGTAAGGGGGATGAGATGAGAAGTAAAATATAATTGCAAGCCACACTACTTAATTTTGTCTGAGTTTTGTGCATATGGTCTTTTGAATGTATTTGAAGTAGTAATCATATTAACTATCCTATATCTTGTGTTTGTCTCTTTATATTTCTGTTCTAGCTCTTGTATGTTTAAATTGTAAGGCGGTTTAGATATACCAATTACAAGGTGATTGTGCAGTTGCTTGTGAGTTCTTTCAAGGAAGGAATAAGTCTTACAGGTGATCCCAGAGAGATAAGCATTAGTATTAGGATCTAATAACATGGGTATTAGAGTGAAAGGTAGTCTGTAAGGCATTCTACCCAAATTGCATGTATTTACATTAATCAGTTATTGTGGATTTACATTTGATATTGACTCGTTGCCCAAGGATTAGGCACTGGTTAGGGTTTGGCAAAATAGTTAATCATCATTCAATATTCAAAAAATAATCAATCATTTACATTTCAGTCATAAATCCATATAAGTTTAAGAAATTGTATCAGAGAATAAAATTCATTTTGTTGATTCCTTCAAGAGAGAATCAATAGGTTAATCCTCCTATGTTCAGAGAACTACAAAAGGAAGAAGGATGAGAATTCTTATCACATTACTGTTTGCTATTGTTAAGATAATGGTTTGGCTTATTAAGCTTTGTATCAGATTAATTATAATTATTGGCATAGTTTTCTATCTGTTGATACAGTAAAAGGAAATTAGCAATTTAGTAAGAGACCTAATCCACTATACTAGATACTGAAAGTTGTGTGTGTTAAAATGTGCACCTGTTATCTGCAACATGACACTTCAATAGATCATTGCATTAGTGGAAAACACGGTTAGATGAGCATATAAAACACTAAAATTGACCTATTTATTTCTAATTAAGAAGAGTATGATAAGCAACATAACAACCCTCAGATTATGCTACTTTCAGTGACATATGCGACTTAGCATGAAAGATTTTGAGTTAAAACAAACTATTTAACATTAAACATGCATACTATCTCTAAAAATGAACATTATAACTATGCATGATAATGAAACTAAAAATGGAATATGAATGTATATAAATCCTAATAGCATAACAATGCATTTTCAATCTAAATTATGGGCTTATCTGTGCTCAAAAACTCCTTCTATTTATAGAAGGAATGAGGAGAGAGAGGGGGGACAAGGGTCATTAATGGAGTTGTAAAGCTCATTGTTGAGGTGTAAGGGGAATAAATACCAAAGACATTAAAGAAGCATGGGCATAAAAGAATCTTCATTAATGAGACATTAATGAAACCATTTATGAGGCATGGGAAGGGTGTAAGAGGCAAGCTTGAGAAGGTGGACTTGGAGAGAGTCAAGCTTGAGAAAGTTAACTTTCTCAAGTGGGTTGAGTTCTTAACCACTCCCTAATGGAATGTGACAACATTAGGAGGTGGGTTAGAATGGGATTAGGATTAGAACTAGATTTAGCATGGGGTGAATAGGTTGGGATAGGTTTGAACCCATGGTCAAAGTGGTTGAAGTGGGTTAGGTTGGGGTTTAGGGGAATATTAATGAAATGAATAAAATTTATTTAATTCATTCAAAAATAGGAATATTAATTATTTAAGCATTTAATTGCTTTTTAATAATCAATAGGACTATAGCCAATTTAATTAAATTAATTAGGCTAGGGGATTGGATCTTTTGCAAGTGAGCAATTGATTTAGGATTCTATTTAATTCCTTGCAAATTAGTCATTTTTAGCCATGTATTTGATTTATTTTGATTTTGGTTAAAAGTAATTAATTTAGTGATTTGATCACTTTAGGAGATTAAATTGATTTCAAAAGAATTATGCCAAGCAGTAGCAGGGTCGTTTGAACATAATTGGGGGTATGATCACACTTAGGGAAAATAGGGGCTATGGTCAGAGCAGACCAAATCTAGGTAGTTACATTTTCCCCTCTTTGAATTGATGGGCGAGCAACGCATTGATTCAAAGAAAGTTTTTGATTTTTGACTTCAGAACGATTGAGAATTTTTCTCATGATTGAATGAAAATGCCTGATGAGATCAGTCTCACACTTGATTGAACTAAACTGATAGAATTGACTTTGAACTAGGTTGTCATACAAAGGTCAATAAAAGATCTTAAAGATACCAATTCTGAACTTGGTTGTCATCCAAAGATTGATAATACTGATTCCAAACTTGGTTGTCGTCTGAAAGTCAATATGAAGCTACCAGGAGCTTAATAAGAATATTTTAAAAAGAGGGAACACATGATATCCAGCTTATGAGAACCAAAGCTTTCTATCCAACAGTCCTGACTTAGTCAAGAAAACTGTCATGCCCCTAGTTTTTTTGATAACGAAGTCATTTTAATGTTGTTTCGAGTAAGAATTTGATTGATGATAGTGTGATCATGCCCCTCGGGAATGAAATTGAAGGAAAGAAAGAAAATCCCTCTGTTGTAAGAATGTATCACTTGCAGGAAGTGGTTAAGGTAAGAAAGAATGAAGTAGAAGAAGGGAAGAAAGAAGGTGTGTTTAAAAATAAACACATGAGGACCTGGTTAATTATGTGAAAATGTGAGTGGTGAGACTGATAAAATGATGTCAGACCAAGATTTATGATGAAATGTGCAATTGGACAGATTTTTGGAATAAACGAAGCAATTCTAAATTTTTTGGAACCATTGCAAAAAGTTTACTATACTGCATAGAACACATTAGGCCCCTTCAATTTGGTTCCTGATTGATCAAAAGGAGAACAAAAATAGAGTTTCAGTGGCCTAGAAGGAGTTTTGGAACTCCTAAATAGCTCAAAAGACCAATATATATTTCAAAAATTACCATTTTACTATTCATTTTCACTTTAATCCATAGTAAATCTGAGAGATCTGTAGAGAAGATGGTAGTCCCTATGCAGAAACATTATTTTGAGCTCAGTCGTCGACATTAGCGCCCGGCCGATTATGCACCTCCAGTAAGTACTCACAAAACTACCTTGTGAATTTTGCAATTTTTATTTTTATGCATTTTACAGGTTTTACAGCCCTTTCAATTGTGGGTCGCATCCAGGATTCCAGATCGCACCCTGCTAAACCCGTGTCGCATCCCATTTTTCCAGGATCACATCCTGCTTTCCTGAATTTTTGAGTCGCATCCAGGATTTCCTAGATCGCATCCGATTACCTTGTTTTTAGCTTAGTTTGAAAGTTGAAATTCATGATATGTCATAACCTATATTTTTAGGATCGTACCCCATTTTTGGGGTCACATCCGAGATTTCTGGGATCACATCTAGTATCCGCCGTCGCATCCTATTTTTTTAGGATTGCATCTGGAAAAAGAGATCGCACCCTGCCTTTCCAGGATCACATCTCATTTTTGGACTTAGAAACTTATCTATTTTGAACTGTTTGTCTATTGCGGACCCTAAATCATTGAGCTAATCATGAGTCTATATCTTTGTTGTAGATAGAACACTGATTTATCTTTTTATGTGCCAAAATAGGTGTATTTTGAGGTAGTCACTTTTTGGGGCACATATCCAGGTTGTGTGCTTGCCTTGTCTGGAATTTATCAGATGATGAGCAGGAGACAATGATCCATTATGGATTATGATCCTTAATTGGTTTACCTGATATAGGGGTAAATCGGGGGTTGTTGACTGCTCTTGCCGAGAGATGGCACTCAGAGCATAAAACCTTCCATCTCCTGACTGGGGAGATGATAGTTACTCTAGAGGATGTATGGCGCATATTACAAGTTTCGATTATGGGTCGTGAGGTGCACTTTGAGTCATCTTCTACCGTGGCGATTGGTGCAGCTTGTCAATATTTCCAGGATGATACCATTGATCGGAGATACCTCTTGTGGGATTACATGTGTGATCATTATGATTGATTATCTGTATATTTAGCAGGCTTGATTGGTGGCATCTTGATGCCAGACAGAGGATAGCACGGGTTCCTCGTAGGCTGGGTGGACATGTTAGAGCAGATGGTTGTCCATAGATGGTGATTTGCATGGGGTAGCTGTATCCTAGCCCATATGTACCACGAGCTTCATGAGATTGTTTACCATTATACCCAGAGCATGACTGTGGGTATTTTGATTCTTCAGATCTAGGCCTGGGAGAACATCCCTGTGACACGACCCATAGTAGATAGGCAGTGTGCTCCTAAGCATGATTATGTATATATGTATGCAGGTCTCGTTCAACATCCCCATCTAGGTAAGGTAGAGTTATGGCGACAACTTATTGATGATATGATAGAGGTAGTCTGGCGACCGTACTTTGATTGTGAGGAGTGGACCTTAGATGCCAGACAGGTTCCATTTTTGTTCCAGAGTAGGTACCTTATTGGGAGGACCAGATATATTGTAGAGTGGTTTATCCATACCCGAGTTTTGAGACAGTATGGCCGACAGCAGGGCAGGACACAAGACATTACTGTATATGCCTGGATCCATGATGAGGCACCATTATGGGGTGCCTAGTTGAGATATGAGACCGCCCAATAGGAGATCAGAGACATGGTTGGAGTATATTGGGATCTCCATCTTGATGTTGCAGATGCAAGCTACTCAGATGGATATATAGTAGAGATGCTTCAACATCCATTTCCTCAATTCACAGTGCCTGGGGAGGTCATTCCTCTTATAGAGGAGCTGATAAATTATGATCTGGATGAGCGTCCTGCTAGAGGGAGAGGAGGAGCCCAGAGAGATAGGGGTGTCGGTAGACATGGAGGGAGGGATAGAGGCAGAGATGGGAGACATCCTCCTCGAGATGATGGAGATGACGATGAAGATGATAGGGGAAGTGGAGCTGTGGGTGGAACTATAGATGTAGCCAGTGGTAGCGTAGAGGGTCGGCGCACCCATTTCAGATTTGTTGCTCCCAAGAGAGATCTAGGGCCTTTACTTACAAGGGAGCAATAGAGACAGCAGAGGCAACATCAGCAATAGAGGCATCCATGCAGATCACAGGATAGATCTCAGGATAGGATTCAGGCAGGGGATCTAGCAGAGATGGAGGTCCTTTGTCTTAGTGTGAGTAGGAGTGAGAGTAACTCAGGGCACAGATCACGGCTTTAGAGGGCAGGATTACAAAAGCTAATTCCAGGATTGCCATATCAGATGCATTGCTCACAGATAGGGACAGACAGCTAGAGCACCTTAGGGCAGAGCGAGACAGGTAGGGCGATATTCTTAGAGTAAAGAGAGATGCACAGGCTCGGATAGCCACCCACCAAGGACAAAGAGTAGCTTGTTACTTTGCTTTATACCATGCTACAGTTCCAGAGGGCCAGAAAGCATTTTCATTTTCATGGGTTGCCTAGCAGTCCGAGGGGGCGATGTCTCCTCCACCTCCATTTGTACCACCACCACCTCCTCCTCCAAATCAGGGAGAGGGGGGAAGCCAAAGCTAATACACATCTTGTACTATTTTGTGAGATTATTTTGTATATCCAGAGCCCTGTGAGGCCATTCTTTTGTTCTACTGACAGATTGTATATGTATATCCAATTCATCTTTATACTTTGATACTCTTTGTGTAGACTTGTGCCATTTTAATCTGTACCATGATGTTTTGATATATATATCTGATGCAGCTGTCTCTGATCTTGACATGTGTCATGAGTTCCACTTGTGGTGATAGATTTGTTTGCACATGTGATGTAGATTTATCTTGGTCTTATGATGAGTTAGATTAGATGATGACATCTTTTATGTGTTTGATTTATCACTGATATGAATATGTTTCAAATGATACTATGTGAATATGCAAAATGTATGTTTTTGAGTTTTTCTTATGCAAGTAAGATGTATGTATGCACTTAGGATGTGAAATGAAATACTTTATTTTTGTATTTTCCTTCTGTCTCATTTAATGAATGAAAAATGTATGTTATGGAGGTGCAAGGATATAAATATCAGTAATATTGAATTGATGTATTTAAATTAGTTTTTAGAAGAAAATAGAAATAATTTTTGATCTTAAATTCTGTATGCTTTTACTTATTTTAAAATGCATTATGTAATCTCTAAATGCAGCTACATGCAGACTCTTAGGACTTGTCACTAATTGGAAGATATTGTAACATTTTTATCATCACTGGGTGCTTTTTGGAACAGATACCACCTGATAGTATAACAATCACTAATACCCACTGGTATTATGAAAGTATGAATACTATGTTTTATTGAAATGTCAGAAATAGACTTAGGCATCAAGGCTTAAAATCCAGGATAACAAAATAGTCACTTTTCTTTTATTATATCAGATTCTGTGTAAGGCAAGATATTGGACCCGCAATGACCTTGAAAATTCATATCCTTGGGTACATTATGCTTCATATAATTTAGTGAGAATCTGAGTGTAGAAAACAAACAAGGAAATTGTTTCAACCTCATCGTAGTTTACACATAACAAAGATCGAGATATATGCGGCTATCCACTCATGGTGGCAGATCTTACCATAAACATCCAAGTTAGGTGAAATTTATAGGATCATTTGGAATAATCACCACATGCAGAAAACCAAGAAAACATTATGTCCCTTGTCCTTGTGACTCTTTGTCTTTGCGCAATGTCATGGAGTAACTTAGAAGACATAAAAACTGTCAATTATGAATCAATCAAATAAAATTCATAACTACTTAGATGCCCCTAGTTAAATCATCATCGGAACATAAAAGAGTCGAGATCAAACCAAGATCAAACTATGTTTAGGTAGTATTGAGAAATACTATTGATTCATTTTTCAAGCGCAGTATAGATTCACCAATAACAAATTCAATTTTAAAGCAGTACATGTTCCATGTTTGTGTACAATGTTATTCCTGCTTTGCAATCCAATGTAGGTCATAGGAACATCGTTCATGTTAGTGCAATGTTTGTGTCATCCTTGTGTTGTGAAAGTGACAATGTAGTGAAAGTATGAGAAAACATCATATCATGAGACAAACCAACCTATGATGACCTAGCAGCTGCAACCTATCATACTAGCAAAAGATGCCCCCAGTGCAGAATAACTTGATCCTGAGACAAAAATACAGACAAATCCCAAGCAAGGATAAGATTTTCGTAAGGAATCAAAGTCAACCATTAGTACAGGTGTAATCGTGAAGGTGTAGTATCAACAATGTATTGATAGATAGAGTGTAGAACACAAGTGACACCTAATTGCTAGGTTTTCACCACTTGGCAAAACTTCTTTATTCCTTTTGCTTCCAGGATGCCTGTTTTACTAGGTTGTCATCAAGGCACTTTTTCTCTTTTTCAAATTTTTTGCTATTTTAGCTTTTTTGAATGTTTTTGTAGTATCAAGGTGCTTGTTTACCAGGTTTTCACCAAGGATACCTTTCTTCAGGACTTATTCCACTATTTTTGGATTTCTTCAGGATCAATTTTCTGAATGTTTTTGGTATTTTCTGAGAACTATTTCACTGTACAAGCTCTACTAGCTGAACATAAAGCGTAGAACTACTTCAAATGTAGAGTATTGATAGGATCTAGAAGGAAATATCCTTCTGGTGTAACCAACTAATAAGATCCAGTCCCAAAAGTAGCAGTGATCACATAAGGTCCCAACCAGTTAGGTTCAATCTTTCCTTTCTCTTCTCTGTTAGGCTGGTTCTTAGGATTCTCCTTTAGGATGAGATCCCCCACTTCAAACTGTCATGGCTTAACCTTTTTATTGTACCCTTTGGACATGTGTGCTTGGTACACTTTTAGGTGATCAAACACCTATTGCCTGTGTTCATCAAGTAGGTCTAAAGAATTCACTTGATCGATGCGGTATTGCTCATTAGTAACAAGACCTTGTAAAGATATCCGCAAAGATGAGATTTCAACTTCAATAGGTAGTGTTGCTTCAACACCATAGACTAGAGAAAATGGCATGGCTCTTGTTGGTGTTATGATGCTTGTTTTGTAGGCCCATAATGTCAGATTCAGTTGTAGATGCCAGTCTCTGCCAGACTTACTCACAGTTTTGTGTAGGATCTTGAGAATATTCTTATTAGATGCCTCAGCCTGTCCATTACCTTGAGGGTAATAGATGGAGGAGCAATGTTGAGTGATGTGTAATTGTTCACAAAGGTCATCAATGTATTGGTTTTTAAATTGGCCCCCATTGTCTATTACAATTGAAGAGGGTATCCCATATCTACAGATAATGTAGTTCAGAATGAACATAGCCACCTATTTGCCAGTGGATTTGATTAGCAACACTACCTTGACCCACTTTGTGAAATACTCAGTGGCTGTAATGATGAACTTGTGTCCATTTGAAGAATTGGGATATATTTGTCCAACCAAGTCAAAGGCCCATTGCTGAAATGGCCAATGTGTTATAAAAGTTATAAGTTCTCTGGTAGGAGCATGGATGAGATTTCCATGTGTCTAGCATTTATGACATGTTTTGGAAAATTGAATAGCATCTTTTTCCATGGTAGGCCAGTAATAGCCTACTTTGAGAAGTTTCTTAGCTAATGAAAAGTCATTTGAATGTGATCCACATACACCTTCGTGGACTTCTTTTAACGCACGATCAGACTCTTTGAGTTCTAAACATCTAAGAAGTGTACCGTCAAGACCTAGTCTATATAAGTTATTAGTTATGAGGACATAATGTGATGTTGTCCTAATCAAGGCTCTTTTCTCATTTCTAGATAGATTATGGGGAATGGTTTGGTCAGTTAGGTAAGCAATGATATTAGCATACCGAGATTGGTCGGGGGTGTTCAAAGCACAAATTACTTGGTATTCAAGGGTGTCAAAGATTGGATAGGATAATTCTTCCACCAAGAAGTCATAGCAGAATTGATGTTCCTCTAGTTGTAACATGGACACCAATGTAGCCATAGCATCCGCAGCCTTATTCTCCATTTTGGGTATTTGTTGGAATGTGATGAAGACGAAGTATTTCTTTAAGTCATCCACCAGTTGTTTGTAGGGTGTCAAATTTTCATCTTTTGTCTGATAATCTCCGTTGAATTGATTGATAATGAGCTGGGAGTCACCATACACATGTAACTCTACAATCTTCCATTCCATGGCAAGTTTAAGACCATTTACCAATGCTTCATATTCATAAATGTTGTTCATGCATGGAAACATTAATTTGTAGGACTTTGGTATTTTGTAACCTTGAGGAGTTATGAACAGAACCCCTGCTCTAGAGCCTTGTTGCATGAAAGAACCATCAAAGTACATCTTCCATGGATACTCAGTTAGATGCATAATTGTTTCATCAAGGAATTCAATTCTTAAGGGTTCATCATCTTGGAGTGGTGAATCAACTAGTTGATCTGCTAGGAATTGTCCTTTAATAGCTCTTCAGTCCACATATTCAATGTCAAATTCACTCAGAATGAGGACCCATTTTTCCAAACGTCCTGTTAATGTTGTTTTTCTTAAAAGGTACTTTAGAGGATCTATCTTTGCAATGAGCTTTACTGTATGTGAGAGCATGTAATATCTCAATTTTTTTGATGTGAAGACAACTACTAAGCATGCTTTTTCAATAATGTTGTAATTGAGCTCATAGGAGACTAGTGTTCTATTGATATAGTAGATAGATATTTCTTTCTTAGTTTCATCCTCTTGTGCTAGCAATACTCCTAGTGATGTAGATGTAGCTGAAATATATAGGAGTAATGGCTTTCCATGAATAGGTGCCATAAGAATGGGGGGAGTAGCTAGGTACTCTTTTAATTCTCTGAAGTTGG
Source organism: Thuja plicata (assembly GCA_018584345.1). NCBI lineage: Eukaryota > Viridiplantae > Streptophyta > Pinopsida > Cupressales > Cupressaceae > Thuja > Thuja plicata. Next base: position 40,767 of record MU226065.1, on the reverse strand, counting down.
CTTCACAATGTTCATCACATTTAAAGGTGACCCCTTTATGTAGCAATTTGATAAAGGGTTGCGCTTTATCCGCAAGTTGTGACATGAATCTCTTGATTGACCGTAGTCTTCCTTGTAACATCCTCATTTGACTGATGTTGTGTGGAGGAGACATTTCTAGTATAGCTTTGACTTTTGTAGGATCTACCTCAATTCCTTTTACTAAAACAATAAACCCTAAGAGCTTTCCCGATTGGACCCCAAAGGCACACTTCTTTGGATTGAGCCTAAGTTGAAATTTCTCCATACGATCCAATATCTTTCTTAAGTCATCAATATGAGTGCTCCTTTCTTTGGATTTAGCCAAGGTGTCATCCACGTAATCCTCCATGTTTTTATGCATCATATCATGGAATATAGTGGTCATTGCTCTTTGATATGTGGCGCCAGAATTCTTTAACCCAAATGGCATGATGTTCCAACAAAATTTTCCCCATGCGCATGTAAATGCGGTCTTCTCTTGATCTTCAGGAGTAATTTTAATTTGGTTATAGGCTGAGAAACCATCCATTAGTGAATACATTTGGTAACCTATTGTGAGGTCTATGATCATATCAATATTAGGTAGTGGGAAGTCATATTTAGGGCATGCCTTGTTTAAGTCCCTGAAGTCTGTACAAATCCTGATAGATTTATCAGATTTAGATACTGGGACCACATTGGAGATCCATCCTGCGTAAGCAATGACTTTGATGAATCCAGATTTCAATAATTTCTCTAGCTCTGCTTTTACCAGAAACACAACATGAGGATGCATCTTTCTTAGTTTCTATTTCACGGGTTTGATCCCCGGAGCTATAAACAAGTGGTGCATGATTAAATTAGGATCTAGTCTAGGCATATCTATATAAGACCATGCAAAGTTGATCTTCTTCTCTTTCAGGAAATTGGTGAACTGTGTCTTCTCCTCTTCTCTCAAAGATTGTGCTAGGTGTACTATTTGTGGATCATCAGCTATGCCTAAATTAACTAGCTGTGTTGGTTCTATCAGTACTAAAGATCGTTCTTGAAAGTGTTCAGGGAGGATATCAAGAATCTCATCCTTTGGCGCCTCTGGGAGGTTTTCACCATTAGATATGTCTTTTGTTTTTACTATTTTAGGATCTGATACTTCTACAATGTGGTTTTCACCACCAGTTCTCTTTTTTCTTTTTCTTTTCCAATTTTTGACTGAGAAACTTGATATCCTCCTATGACATGTCCTGCTCCTTGCATTGGTGGAAGAAGGATAGGGTTCACAAGCATTTAGATAGAAAGCCAAGGTGTGGTCATTGGGAAAGTCAAGGATAGGAGTAGGATCTGTATTAGTCCAATAAATAAGGTCTAGGTTTATCAAAGATAAGGAGTCAGTCTTTCGGAAGGACAAGATTGCGTTAGCGTCAAGACCATTAACTGACATGATATGATCTGTTAAGTTAAGTTTGTCGATGTTTAGATCAATAAGAGTTAAATCATCATAAAAAGGGTCATTGTTAGTTATATGTGGACCAAACTCTAGTGACTCATCAATAGAACTTTCATCATCACTTCTTTGTAAAAGGAGGCTTCTTGCTTGTCGCCTCTGAAGTTCTTCTAGAGTTATGAGAACACCAGTCTCTCCATCAATGATTGGAGGAAGGAACTCCTCCTCTACTTCAGGAATATCAATATTGTTGGGAGTAGTGTTAGAATGTTTGTTGGGTGCTGATGGAGCTGCAAACATGTGAATCACATCGATTCCAATATCCTCTATGGTGACAGATATCTCGTCCCATTCATAATTATGAGAGTCGGTTACTTCATCATCAAATCAATTTAAGAATTATGCAATAGTTATCTGATGTACTTGATTAGCCACCTGTGAATCAAAGTGTGGTAAATCAAGGACATATGAAATTGTGACTAACTGCCCCCAATTAGGATGTGAATCTTGTTGGCAGGATGTGCTCTTAGTAGCGGTTGCTATCAATGGTATCTTTGGATCATCTGTTGTTGTGTCTCCTACCTCTTGAATAGGAGCCTGTGGTAACAAAGGTATGTGAATATCTTGTGGTACCTCAAAGCTTGGTACATAGTGCTCTCCTTGATATTTGGGATTCTCCGTGCCAACATGCAATGATCTTTCATAAGGCCATTGTTCTAGTTCTATCTTGTCTATTTCATCACTCCCTTTGTCAGAGATCAATCTATCTTTTGAAGTAGGTTTGTCATATGTATTATTAAAACCTAGTCCTGTTTTGTCTCTAGTATTTTGAAACTCCATGGGTATAGGTTCAATAATTCCCCTTCCTGTATCACTTAGAGGTCCTTTTCCTTTGTATCCCATTTGCTTGAGGAGATCGTATCCCTTGCCATACTGTTCTAGAGATATTTCTACATGTTTGACCTCAACTTTCGTCGGTTCTCCTTTGTAAAGCCAGTCCAAGATAGTCTGTTCTTCTATGTTATCTGAAGAAGATGTGGATGCTTTAACCATACCCATGGCCTTATGGATTTCCATCTCCTTAGATGTGACAGGTGTGAATGACAAGGAAGGTCTTCCATAGGATCTCGGGGATATTGGTAATTCTGTCAGTGATGGAGTCATGTCCAGCTTGTATTCTCCCATACCTATTTTTTCAAGTTTTAAGGTTTTTCCAAAGCTCTTCATCACCATGTCTTTGGTAGTATCAGGAGCGATCTCATCCATAGCCTCTTTGTTATGTGGGATCATACTACCTGCTTTGATATTGTTGCAAGTATAATTAGCATCTGCAAGAATTGTTACTTCCACCCCATTGTGTGGGAACTTTATACAATAGTGGTAAGTAGACGACATAGCTTGCATTTCATGGATCCATGGTCTCCCTAATGGGATGTTGTAAGCTAGGGGTAGATCCAGAACTTGACATGTGACATTTCTTTCAATTGGTCTGACTCTGATGGGTAGAACAATAAGACCTTTAGAGGATATTTCTTCCTCATCATAAGCTTTGATAGTTATTTTTCTCCTAGAGTCAATGGTCTATTCTGAAAGACCCAGTTTCCTGATTAGATTAAGGGTACAAATATTCAATCCTACACCTCCATCTAACAATATGCATCTAACATGAGATTTATGAATTGGGACCTCAATATGAAGGGGTTGATTATGTGGATGTGTCAATGATTTATTATCCTCTTCAAAAAAGGAGAGGTAATGTGGCACTGAAGTATGATTAACCATTGCTTGGAATTTGTCTATATCAATGTCCTTCAGGACATTTGTGGCATGTAGGGCTTGTTCCAAGATTTCCCTATGCACGGTGGATATTTTAAGCAACTCAAAAATAGAAATTTTAGCAAAGGTTCATTTCAATTCGTCCGCCAAGTCATACTTTGCTGCAGGAATAGTAACCACATGTTTCGTTGCTGGTTTAGGGATAGTAACAATAGGAACCTTGGATGTTGATGCTAGTTTTGATGGGGAATTAGGTCCTTTGATCGTGACTTGTGCTTGGCTTCGAGTCACTGCATTTGATTGGAAAGAAACACCTTTGATTGTTACCACATTGACTGATTTGGTTTTAATGTCTAGCATATTGATCACGTTGTCATTATTGGAGTAGGTGTAGTTTACTTCATTTCCTTTTCCTTTAGATGCTTCCCCTTTCTCGTAATTAGGGAACGGTTTGTTAAATGCTCTATGATCTTCATTGGTAGTGTGTCCTTCCACTTTGATTTTCCCTCCTTCAATGAGGTCTTGAATAACAAGTTTGAGTTTAAGACAGTTGTTAGTCTCATGTCCTTTATTTTTGTGAAAGACACAGTAAGAATTATCATCCCACCGCCTGGGTTTGACCGCTGGTTCCCATGGTTTGGAATCTGGGATTGTGAGAACTTTGTTCTCTAATAGCGTCTTCAAAATAGTCTCGAGAGGCTCTCCCAAAGGAGTGAATGTTCTTTGAGGTTTTGAAGTCCATTTTCAACCCTTGTTATTATCATTGTTTGCCTTGGGTATGGGGGTTGTCACCTTGGCATCTTTGCTTGCTTGCACGTTGTTAGTTAGATTGAATACCTCAGGTTTAGGACCAACATTGGATGCATTTACTACGCCATCCAACATTTTTGTTTTGCTTCCACCCTTTAGGTTTGGAGTTGGAGTTGTTTGATTTGTTTTCACTTTGAAGAGTGATCTCTCCCTTTTGACCATAACTTCTTTGATACAGATGGCATTTTTAATCATCCTATCAAAGCTAGGAGAGTCTTGCATTTGCAAGGCATAGTTCAACTCAGGTACCAAGTTATTAATAAAGATTTCCATTTTCTCAGTTTTAGGAATAGCTCTTGAATATCGTGCAAAGATTTTCCTCCACCTTTGTAGAAAGTGGGTAAAGGATTCACCAGTCTTTTGTTTAGTGTTGCATAGATCCATCATGGTCACATCATGTTGTATGTTATAGGAGCAATGTTGAATTAACTCCTCAAAGGTTTTGACCTTAGGTGTAAGCTTCAAGAACCACTCCATGGCGTTACCTCCTAGACTTTTAGGAAAGAGCCACATGAGGTAAGTAGGTTCATGCATGTACTCTATGCTAAGAGCACAAAATTCTCTAACATGGTCATGTGGACCGGTCTCTCCCATATACTGGTCGTATTTTGGCCTTGCCATGTTGGGAGGGAATGGAACCATAGTGATACTCTTGTCGAAAGGAAATGGACAAATGGATTCCACATAGTATTTCATTTGGGGTTTAGCTTTCTCTTATTTGAGATTCGTAAGCTCTGTTTGCATCAAGGTGAGTTATTGGCGAGAATAGATATAGGAGTTGGTACCTTATTTTCTTTTAGTTTTTCAACATTATAATCTAGAGGTAATTTCACGCTAGTGGATGCTAAATGGAGAAAGTATTTCTCTTTATCTTCGTCAATCATCTTTTCCATTATCTTGTGGAACCTCTTGCTGTGTTTGAGTTTATCGTATTCTTCTTCAGTGATGTCTTCCTCGCTGCCTGATTCAAATAGAGGATGTTCAAATGTGGGTTCTTCTTCATCGATATCTTCATGCTTTTGTTCTTTTCTATTGTCATTTTCGTCAAAGGCCTCACTCCACCCACGAGTGGATCTATCCATCTCTGGAGAGTCTAGATCAAGTAGGGAACTATGAGATGTTTATCCTGGAAAGTGTAGTGATTTAGGAAGCACTTTTGATCCTTTAGACATGTACTTGTTGCATCTTGTGTTAACCATGTATCTGTATCTCAACTTTGTCAAAGTTTCCCGATAGTGTCAGGTAGTAGCTCGAATCATTCAAGTGAGTGTGTCTAGGTGGAAGTATCATTTGTATCTTGGTGGAAGTAAATGATTCCAGTGTCAGAGGGTTAGAATGCCCTGATAGTGAGATGGGAATCAAGTTGTTGTAAAAAAGTAGATAGACCACATGTATTGAGATGAATTGTGAGAAACTGACAGGACATGCAAGGTAGACATCTAAAAGAGTGTTTTGACACATCCACAAGGAGACCAGAAAATACAATAGGGATAGACTAAAGAGCCAAAAGGGTATCCAAATCCACTAATTTTTCCTGAGAAACTATTCTGCAAGTGCCCATTGTCCTAGATGTGAGCTCCTAGATGCGAGCCTAGAAATATAGTATGCGAGCTACTGATGACCCTAGATGCGAGCTTGAACCCTAGATGCAATGATGTGTTTTCCATATGCAAGCTAGGATACTAGATATGAGCCAGGATACCAAATACGAGCCAAAAAATCTGGGATGTGAGTTTCTTATGTCTCTGTCAGATTTTGTCAGTTTTGAAAAATTTGTCTTGGAAGTACGTGAAGTTCGTTCGATTGCAAATTGCATTCTGAGACCTGTCAGTGAGTGAAAAACACATGTGTATGCCAAGGATTGAAGTTTGTTTCTTGTTTTGAAGGTGTTATATTTTTAGTGATCTTTCAGATACATCAAACATATTTGCATTGTTAGGGGAACAAACACATCTTTATGCCCTATTTTATAGGTGGAGGATGAAAATCCTTGCTTGTTGAATTAGGTACACACTCAAACGCTAATCAGAATACAACCATCACCAAGCACACAATGAATCTAATCATGATGTTGTATTAGCTGAATCCAAACGCAAGTGAGGGCACGATATGACGAGTGTCTTGGGGCAATTACTTTTTGCCTTGCACAAGGATTATCACCCTTTTGGGGATGAATCAGGAATTCTTTCAGTTTAAGTGTTGTCTATGATTGGGCAATCCATTCAAAATCGTCCTCCATAGAATTGCACAAGGAAAAATTGAGGTGTATAGCCCTATGAGTACTCAAATATGTGTAGTCTCGCAAGAAAGATTCAAGCGGATCCACTCTACACATACCCAAGCATGTTCAAGGAATGATGTCAAAATTCTAGGAACAAAACCGATTCCGTCTTTCGAGGCTTTAGCCTACGAGGAAGGAACTATTTATAGTGAGTTGGAAGGATTGGCGTAAAACCTGTCCTCACTTGGGTCGTTCCCGGGAGATTTTTTCCTCAACTGGCAGGCCTCTACTGTTAAATATGCGTACAAAGGATTGGCGAGTGTAGGACTTCGAGATTTTTGATTCCTCCTCCAAAGAAGAGCATACTCTCCTAATCCATGTTGTTTTCTCCCAAAACAAAGTCAATCAAATAGTTCATTCCCTCAAGCAATGTTGTGCTCGATTTAAGATGTTCCTACTTTAGAGAAAATAGAATGCTTGAAAGGAAATTTATTTTGTTCAATTATCCACAATTTTTAAATAATTTGCTTGTTCAATTTCTGATTCCAAAATTTAGACAATGTGTTTGTTCAATTAGCCCACAATGTTAAATGCTTTGAGTTGTTCAATTTATGATTCCAAATGAATTAAACAATGTGAGTTTGCTTGTTCATTTACCCCCTATATTCTTTTACAAGTGTTTAAAACAATGTCTGATTTTCTAATTTTCCTTTAAAGGAAAAGAGCATAGTAATCTAGTTGTTTCAAGACATGTTTGTGAAAATGGTATTTAAGTGTGAAAACTTTTGAAAAAGGGGTTAGTATGTGAAATCAGTTGAAAACCCTGCAACCAAACACATTAGTATTATCATCTTCCAACCCTTTATCCAAGACCTATAATCACTAGTTAGGCTATGAAAATGCAAAAAAAACACAACTGGTTAAGCATTAGAGGTTAGAAAATTAAGTGCACAAAAATCTCTACCAGATACGATCCTAGAAATGCAGTATACGACACAGAAAACTAGATACAACTTTGTGCAACCAGATGTGATAGATTATTCACCAGATGCGTTCCTAAACTAAAAATGACCTAGGAAATCCTAGATACGAGCCTAGATTTCTGCGGTGCGATGGCGTATCCTGGATGCGAGCCAGAATGAACAGAAATGACTCTAGACCTGAAAACTGGGAGGATAGATTAGTGAAAAATGAAGTTAAAATGAGGCCAAATTTAGAATCTCGCCCCACGATGGGCGCCAAAAATGCGTGTGTTAAAATGTGCACCTATTATCTGCAACATGACACTTCAATAGATCATTGCATTAGTGAAAAGCAACATAACAACCCTAAGATTATGCTACTATCAGTGACATATACGACTTAGCATAAAAGATTTTGAGTTAAAACAAACTATTTAATCATTAAGCATGCATACTATCTCTAAAAATGAACATTATAACTATGCATGATAATGAAACTAAAAATGTAATCTAAATCCTAACAGCATAACAATGCATTTTCAATCTAAATTATGGGCTTATTTATGCTCAAAAACTCCTTCTATTTATAGAAGAAATGAGGAGAGAGAGGGGGGACAAGGGTCATTAATGGAGTTGTAAAATTCATTAGTGAGGTGTAAGAGGAATAAATGCCAAAGGCATTAAAGAAGCATGGGCATAAAAGAATCTTTATTAATGAGACATTAATGAAACCATTTATGAGGCATGGAAAGGGTGTAAGAGGCAAGCTTGAGAAGGTGGACTTGGAGAGAGTCAAGCTTGAGAAAGTTGGCTTTCTCAAGTGGGTTGAGTTCTTAACCACTCCCTAATGGAATGTGACAACATTAGGAGGTGGGTTAGAATGGGGTTAGGATTAGAATTAGATTTAGCATGGGGTGAATAGCTCAGGATAGGTTTGAACCCATGGTCAAAGTGGTTGAAGTGGGTTAGGTTGGGGTTTAGTGGAATATTAATGAAATGATTAAAATTTATTTAATTCATTAAAAAATAGGAATATTAATTATTTAAGCATTTAATTGCTTTTTAATAATCAATAGCACTATGGCCAATTTAATTAAATTAATTAGGCTATGGGGATTGGTTCTTTTGCAAGTGAGCAATTGATTTAGGATTCTATTTAATTCCTTGCAAATTAGTCATTTTTAGCCATGTTTTTGATTATTTTGATTTTGGCTAAAATTAATTAATTTAGTGATTTGATCACTTTAGGAGATTAAATTGATTTCAAAAGAATTATGCCAAGCAGTAACAGGGTTGGTTGAACATAATTGGGGGTATGATCACACTTAGGGCAAATAGGGGCTATGGTTAGAGCAAACCAAATTTAGGTGGTTATAAAATTTAGTAATCATTTGAAGGTACACTCGCCTGAGGCTGTGGATCTCAAAGTCGAAGGAGGAATTAATCCTCAGCAATTAGCCTTTTTCTTGCATAGAGTTAAATTTGAAATATAAAGAGTTAGCATTCACACTGTTTTGTTCTTGCAAGAAAAATCCCTAACAAAATCAGAAATAGAACTATCAACTCAGAGGGAGTAATGAAAGAGGTTGGCAATATTGAGAGTTGCCATCATCAATTGCTATAGTAATACCATCAATGCCAAAGAGGGAGATTGTTAATCAACTGGTGGAGATGAATAATACCGAGTGATAATAGGTATACATGGTTGTAGAAATGGTTAGATCAATTGTTATTTTGTCATCGATGTCAAACAATTGATCACTAATTTATATTGATTTACCATATCATAAGAAGGAGAAATTAAATGGGTGACAAATACATATCAGACAATGATGAAGTAATGCTGATATAATTGTTTGTTACTATATATTTGATGTTATCAAGTTGGTACATTTGATTGATTAAGTCAAAGATTGAAAAGAGTTAAGTTATGAATGAAAAGAGTTACTCTATCGAGCTAGATAGAGTCAGTCGGTATAGAGTTGTGTTAGTCGGTTTTCAGTTACCGAGCACTGAGAATAAGTTAGGCACTGAGCAATGAACAAAGATAGTTACCTAGTTGCAAGGAAAGTTACCGAGTACAAGATATTGATTGATAATGACAATAAAATTAAATTTAATGCATATATATGATGATCTAGATGTTGAAAGGATAAAGGAAGTTTTTTAGAAGATCTACGAGTGAGAAAATTCAATTATAAGATCTTAGGTGAAGATTAAGCAGTTAAACCTGAGTGTTTGAGTTCCAAGAAAAAGTTTAAGTTACGAGGTAAAAGTTAAATGGTTTACCAAAGCAAGGAGATTAAGAGAAATTTTTTTGTCTATATAAAGGATGAGAACTAATGAGAGAACAGATGTTGGTGAGTTGAATTGAGAAGCACAAGAAGATGAAGAACAAAATTACCGAGTAGAGCAGAGAAGTAGAAAGAGAAGAATCTACAGTCTAGAACATAGACAAATGGAGTATGTGATGCCAGTATTCATGTCAACACAAAGGATCTAACCCAAGCAAAGGTAGTTTCTATATTTACAGATCAAAGTTTATATTGTTTCTTATTAGCATTTGTAACAAAGAAAATCTCTTAATCGAGTGGATTTAATAGTCCTATTTGTAAATCCTAGAAGTAGGTGACATTCCAAAAGAGTGTTTAAAGACCTCAACAAGGCCACTCCTAACAGGGTGAAGATCTTAACAGATCTGAGGTAAATCCCCTAACAGGGTTACATCTAGAAAATGTGTTTGTAATCTTTAACAGGATAAGTTCTTAACCGAGCATACTTCAGAAGGGTACATTTTTATTGCGGGTCACAATTATCACAGAGGTTTTTCTCTTATTGCGGTTCCTCGTTAAATCTAGTGTTGACTGAGTTTGAATGATTGATTTGCATATTATGAGATGTATGGTTATTTAAGTTATTAAAGTTATTTGGTGAGTCGATCATTACTATATTCAATTCTAACGAGTGAATTGGTGAGCTAAGTTCAAGTATTTGAGTTTGATTTTGTCTGATTCACCCCCCCTCAATGGACGAACATTAACAAGAAAAAAAAAAGTAGCAGAATTCACTAATTGCATAGTAAGTTGAATAACTTTAGGATTAAAGGCAAATGCAACAAAGACTTTCTCCAAAAAATTCTAGTCAACTCTATCATAGGCCTTATAGAGATCAAGTTTCATAAAGAAGCCTTGTGTACGCCTCTCTCTCCGGTCCCCATAGCTTTCCAAAGGCGATGGTTAGTAGCAAAGGTTCACAAATGAATGCAAATCAAGTATATAATAACTACTAAATGAATAATAGAAACGTGAGCAATAAAATGTACAAGCAAGAGAAAGGAAGACATAAAAATACAAACCCCATGATGCTTAAAGCTTCTATTGTTTCTCTCTACTCCTTTCGAAACGTTGTTCTTGATGCTCAATATTGGCGGGGCAGCATCTATGACTTGAGAAGTGTCGAGAATTTGATAATTGAAATGTGTGTGTGTGATCGCAAGATGGCTTGAATGCTAGAACCAAACTGACGGAGTAATGGCACACGAGAGCTTGAAATCCTAGATCCATGGTTGTGAAGGGTTTATTATATAGGAATTGGTGATGAAATGAATGGTTGAGATCAATCCCAGAGATAGGGAAATGAACGGTTGAGATCAAAAGGAACAGGAGAGGTCCTCAGTAAACTCCACCTCTTCATTTGGTAAAGAGGATATAGGGTTTGGTTAACTGAAGAGCTAATTATGAGTTGCCTTTTTGAACTGAAGAGGTGGGTGAAGTTACCCATGTGGACTAGAGAGATGGGTGGAGTAACCCATGTGATCTAATTGGAGTTATCTCTTTAAAGATAAATGAGTATTTAATTCATTTATATATTAATTGTTTTCAACATCTGAGATAATTGAATTCTTTTTTATTAAGAATTGCTTTATTTGATGAAATTAAATTAATTTAATTGGAAGAATTTAATTAGTAAGTTTAAATATTTGAATTTAAACTATAG
>MU226064.1:90159-100726 GCA_018584345.1 Thuja plicata | reverse complement strand
AAAATGATTTAAAAATTTATTCCTCTCATCTGCATTGGTTCAAAGCTCCATCTTCTTCCTTTTGAAAATATATTATTATTTAAATCACACAATGATTTAAATAACAATATTCTTCTAATAAATCATATTGAAACTGTCCTCTGATCCCATGGCGATTGTCGATCCCAGGTGGGAATGGCTAAAAAAAATTCAAACTGAAACCATTTTAACTCAAACTGGCTAAATGCAACCTTGAATATACTTGGAACACAAACCACTGAGTGAAACTTCATTTGGAACTGACTTCAATATCTCTATTTTGTGACTAAAATATGTTAGGTAGCCTTTGGAATGGCTTTGAAAAACTTATCAGACGATTGTCTGAGTCATGAAAATACATAGGCATGTAGATTATTGACATGTGAGTATTAATCCAAGATGAACTTGCTTGATGCCTTCGGTATTAAGAGATATCAACACCCAAAGTTAGCCATTTCATTTTTTTTACCATCAAATAGGTCAAAACATATGCAACTCTTGTCAAGGAAGTGTTCTGGAAAAAGATCAAATGTGACCTTAAGAATCCACTTGGAAAGTAGACTTATTTATATATGATCAGTATGTGTGCAAAGATAACTAACTCAATTCCAATCTGGGCATGAGATATCATTGACCAAAATTGACCATCTTGAAAACTTCTAAAATTGCAGATGTGAAAAATTTATAAACTAACTTTGGATCTGACCTCTTAAAATAGCTAATCATCTCCTAATGCCTTGTGAATGAACATGGAAGAAAATTTACGCTTGGAGAATCCAAGGAACTAACTTATTAACCTTGAAAATCATCTGGAATCAAAATACTAACACTCAAAGTTGGCCTCTTAGAGAAATCTGTCACTATGCACACTAAAAAATGAATGAATCCCTTTTGGATTGGGCTTGGTAAACATAGTGAACCGATGTTTTGGGATCTCAAACCAGATATGGAGGCTCCCTAATATACTGAAAATACACGGGAACAATCATTATGACATGAAAATTAATAAGATGCAAATTATAGGACCTCAAAGTGGGGTACTTGAATTAATCTGACAAAGTATAGAGTAGATATGTGTTGAGGCCTTAAAATGGGTACTTGAAAAATCAATCAAGATCTATCATAGAACGTTGAAAGTGGGAAAACACACTTAATGGTAGGTAACCAATATGATTCTAGGGGAATTTTATGTGAAAATTAGTAGAAATCAAGTTATTAAATTTCAAACTTGGTCACTTAGAAAAAATTTCATATGTGCATATACCTAGGTGTCACAATCAAATTTCTTATCAAATCACTTCAAGTTCCTTCTGAGTTTGAAGGTGTCAACAATCCCTCTAGTTGGGGATGTATGCCTCTTGCAGGCATACATGAATTCAAATCTATGGTATGCAGGCCAAGTGCTCATTCCATTGGGTAGTAGAGTCCAAGGTTTCCTCTGCCCTTTATTGTTCTGGTTTGAAAAATCAAACCAGATTTGATAGGCCAAGGCCACTAAAAAATGCAGGCCTCAACTTACCTTTGTCATAATCAAAATTTTCATCACCTTGTACTGAAGACAATATGAAATTACCATCGACATCTACCTGATCAAGCTTGATATTATCCTTTACCAACCAACTATACACAACATGATTAGCATACTCACTGTCAATATTTGTGTGAAAATTAGGCATAATATAAAAGGACTAATTATCATGTTCCATATACATGTTGTATTCATTGGATAAAGGAAAATAAAAATCAGATCCAATGCAACATTGACCACTGTTAAATTCAATGCCACATTTCACAAAACCATTATCTAGTTGAAAAAAGAATTACTCATATTTTGCCATACAAGTGGTACTATCTGGCTTATTCAGGCTACTAGTTTGCATATCAAACACAAATCTCTCATAAGAATTTTCTTGAATTCCAAGCACATGATGCAAACCACTTTCAAGTGTATGAAAATAAAGGGATTCATATACATGCATTTCATGTTACTGCAAATCTAGATGTTGGAAAGTGCATTCATCTTCACATCTCAAATTCTCTTCATCCTTTTTTAAATGAACATCTTGTACATATGAAAAACATGCATCATCATCTACCTCCCATTTCTCAAAAACTTGCAATTCTGATTATGACATATAATTTGATTTGTTACTTAGATTATCACCTCTATCCATACAAATAATTTCAAAACAAAACATATCCGAATCAAAAGATATACAATCATCTAAACTTGTACGTGAAGCCATTTGACTTGGAGTTTTATCATACTGAACTTCATTATCATCTATTGCACCTACTTCATAAATATCTGAAATCACATCAGTATATACATCCTTGTATTCATCTTTATATGCACAATCAATCTGCAAGTTGTATGGATCATATATTGGAGAATAATCATAAATACATGAGTCACATATATCATTATCAAACTCAATAGGAACATGACATGATATTCATTGACCATTTGTAGGTACAAACTTTTGATATTCCAGAGCCAACAACTTTGAAATTTTCTCACTGCTTAAAAACCATTATCCTCAGTCACACCTTCCTCTTTTTTCTCCTCTTGACAACAAGTACTATCCACTTGTGGATCAAGGTTCACAACGTTACCATTGTTATGATTCAAATCTGAAAACCAAGAGGATTCATTGTCACATACATTATAACAATAACCCATATTTGCACCATCATTTTCTACATGTTGATGAAATATATCACCTTCAATAATATAGGAGACATGTTCATGACTTGACACATCTTTATCATTTTCAAACATGAATTCCTCATTACCAACATAAGAGGGCTCAAAATTATGTGGATTTTTAGAATTGAAACTTTCAACTATGTCTATCCACTCTCTAACTTGACCAATACTTGTTGGCTTCAAGGATGCAGATCAATTAATTGAACCCAGTTCATAGATATTCAAAAGCAACTCAATACATGTGAACTCTTGAGGTATAAAACAAATATTAATGCAATTACAAACTGTATCGTCCTAAAATGTTAGCACCCATAATTGGATGTCTTTTAGGACCTATTGAACCCATATTGGTGATTTCAAGATCTGACTGTCGATTATGCCCATTTGTCATTTTTTCCCAGCTCCTTTTTCACATCTGTCGATGGGTCTCCACCCTATCCTAGGAATTTTTACCTAGGGTTAGAGTTGAAGTTCAACTGCACCCCTAGGGGTGAGGTCGAACTTCAACTTCACCCTCTATGGGTTTGTCTTGATTGGGCCTAGAGCTTGATGTCGGCACCCTTCTTCCTATGTCTTTTCCATTTCTTTTCTATGTCGGTATGTCCACATTTGAATCTCAAAATAAGTATAAAAGGATGCTCTATCCCCTCATTTTGCAACATATGAACATACATTAAGGACCTTAATGATATGATCAAGCAATTGTGCCAAGATTATGCAAGCATAATCATTCAATCATTGAGGCATTCAAGTGGTGAAGGTAAGGCATCTATCAAAGGTCTCCAAGTATTCTTCATAGATCCATTCAAGCAAGTCAATCTCCTTCCTCTGATGCAATATTTCTCTCCCATAATGGCCAAGTAGAGAGCTTCTCAAGTGGCGCAAGCAGGTTCATTCCATTCTTCTTCAAGTGACATAACTAAATTTATGATCTAGAGATGGTGATTAAGGATCTCATACATTGGCGAGGACATCCTTGATCTTCCTACATCTCCATTCCAAGTTCAAATGCAAGTATCTTCATGAATTTGTGTTATTGCTACATCTGTTCATGAGGGTTTCACACAAGATGAATCAAACATTTACCCTCCTTTCCTATTTTCAGATTTGCATTTACATATCAATTTCAAAGTTAATTCCTAAATTGAGGCTTGACCAAGGGAATCCCCATTCCATAAATAATTTCTCTTTTTTTGTGTGCAGGAACAGGTTTCGAGATCCACATAACTGGATTCAGGCATTTTTGTGTTACTTCAGAGATCAGAATTGGAAAGTACACAATAAAAAATAGAGGGTGTAGTCAAATCTCAACTTGTACCTAAAAATTTGACTTGTTCTTAGAGGCCTCATATTTTCACAGTCGGAAGTTACAGGTGCCAGGGTACCAGATCCAGAACAGTTTCTGTCTGTGACATCTCTATGATCATAAATTATAGTTTCAAAGAATATAACCTCCTAATTCATTTCAAGGTACACAAATCCTTCTCCAATATTATATTTTCCTTCAGATCTATCATTGCATTAGTCATCTTTAGTTACTTTTTAGATCTTTACTTGTTCATTAATCAATTAGTCAAATCCATTAATTCCTTAATAGCAAAAATAGGTCTTATCCTCCTCCCTTTGCATCTAGGTTTTGCATTTGCACCCTTCATCTTGGGTTGTGCTAATAAAAATTGGATACAAAGAGGTTGGGTTTGTCTATTTCCCAATTGTATAGGCCCCCTACCCAAACAAAACACAAAAAGGAATTTGGTGAGCGACCTCTACCTTAGCATTACTCACCATTTTCCTCCTATACATTTTGGTGAACCCGACACATGATACCTTCTTTTGATTTGGTGGTTAGATATTCTTTGCATATCTTTGTGTGTTCACCCCCTATACATTTTTGTGAACCCGACGCATTATACCTTCTTTTGATGTGATGTTTAGATGCCCCTTTTGTGTGAATTATTTATGCATTTTATATCTAGATCTCGGTCGTATGTGTTCACATCATAGTGCTATAATTTATGCATTTGAATATCCGATTAATCAAGAAACACATTAAATCTTTTAATCTATATTTCTATTTCAATCTCCTAGTTTTAATCACACATCTTTTTCATTTCTTACATGATCATTGTTACTTTGAGTCCTTCATATAGTATTCTGGTTAGGAAAAGTTGTAGACATATGGGTTCCTTTAATCCTGAGCCTTCTTTCTTTGTGAATCTTGGTGAGAGAAACATACATAACTATGAACTCCGTTCATCTCTTGAGAACAATTCTTCCCACTCTTATCAGGATGAAGAGGAAGCCTTAAGAGTTTCTCCTGAGAAAACCCAAAAGCTCTCCACAAACTAGAACTTCATGGTTTTACAGACTCCGATTGGGAAGGATGCATTACAAACCAGAAGAGTACATCCAAATGTTTTTTTAGCTTGGGATCCACTATGATTTCTTGATTCACCAAACAACAAAATTCTACTACTCAGATTTCAACAGAAGAAGAGTATATTGCAACTTCTCTGAGGGCTCAAGAAGCCATCTAGTTAAGGAAACTCATTGTGATACTTTTTTGACAAACCATGGAACCTACCGTTATTTATTGTGATAATATAAGTTGCATTAAACTTGCTATTAACTCCGTGTTCCATAATAGGTCCAAACATATTGAGATTCCTTGTCACTATGTAAAGGATATGGTGGAAAGAAATGCCATTCAATTAGAATATGTATGTACTGATGAACAAACTGCAAATATTCTCACCAAACCCCAGCAAGGAACAAAATTGAACATTTCAGGAATAAACTTGGCATGGTGAAATATGAGTTTGTTGTACTAACATTTCTTTTATATTTTATGAATTCATATCTCTTTGTGGAAAAGGTTATATGAATTCATTCTTATATTCTTAGATTTATATGTGGATTGTGGCAATTCACATTTATATGTTTGTTGAATATCATGGACTTGATATTCGCTGGATATCATATATTTGATATCCTTTGAGTCTTGGAGACTCGTGGATCAGGGATCCACATTTGAGTATTGGTGACATCATGGACTTGATGTTGGGAGACCAATACTCTGAGAATTTGGTGAATATCATGGACTTGATATTCATTAAAATGCAAGGAGGGATATTAAGTGGGGCCTAGGGCACTCCTAGTTACCAAACCAGCTTGCATATACAACAATGCGGAAGCCAAAACTCATAGAGTGAGAGAAGGATCAACAGATGTCTTATATTTCATTAATTGATCAAACTCATTACATGTCGGGTTGTAAGGCCTTCCCTATTTCGATGATATACATTCAATGAATTATAGCTTGATCTTCATACATTCGAGGTCACAGACCTACCTTCAATTATCTCAATAGTTTACCCAAAATCTCTATCCTCCTTCCAAGATTATGCCTAAAACTAAGAATAGAGAAACAAATATATACAAGAGTCCACCAAAGAGGTCGACACTCAAATCCCTAACAGAGACCTAGATTTAGGTCCACACAGATCCAAATGAGAGACCCCACATTAATTACACCATGGAAATTAAATGTAGAAGTCGGCCAGATCAGGATAAACCACTTGCGAAGAGAAACATCAAGAAACATCAACCAATCGGTAAAAGCATACCCGAGCACAGAAAACCAACTCAGTAAAAGCATAACCGAGAAAAAAAAAAAAAACATACCCCGAGACCCGTCGGTAAAGCAAGACAAAAGAGATACCCGAGCAACAGGGTAACTGAGTACTTCACCGAGCAGCCTACAAACAAGCTAAAGAACAAAAGCAAAACATATTTTTGGTTGAGCAGGATTGCCAAGGACCGAATATGCTCCTACATCAGACACCTGGGGTTATAAGAAATGATTCCCTGAATCATGTATCAGGTCCAACCTGAAATGAATCCAACTTAGATTTAGAAACCCAAGATGAGTCCTCAATCGATTTGTTCTTCCATTTTACCAGATACTCTAGGTATTCCTTTCTTCTTGTGCTTCTACTAACTCTCTGTTTCAAAACCTTCTCAATTTGCTCTACTTGCTTCTTAGGATAATCACTCGGTACTGTCACTTCTTCACCAGGTTCATGATATTCATACAAGTATGAAATGTTGAATATAGGTGATATATCCACACCATCAGGTTATTCAACTTCATAAGCATTTCCACTATCAAATCTTCTTAGTATTTTGCAAGGACAAAATTTCTTCTTCTTCAATTTTCCATATGTTCCAATAGGAAATCTACCTTTCTTCAAATGAACCATTACTGCATCACCAACTTCAAAAGTTTTATGTCTTCTTGATCCGTCTGCACTATCCTTGTACTTCTGATTGCTTTTCTCCAGCTTTTGTTTAACATCTTCATGCAGTGTTTTCATAAATTCAGAAAACTCCTCTGCTTCAGCACTTCTTTTCTCTTCTCCAACAATATCTCTCAAGTCTAATATACCTCTCAGTTGTGTGCCATGAACAATTTCAAAATGTGTCTTTCTAGTACTTCTATTTACTAAACTATTTTATGCAAACTCTGCTTGTGCTAACATCAAATCCAAATTGCTTGATGTACCTCCAACTAAACATCTTAACAAATTACCCAAACTTTAGTTTACAACCTCTGTTTGTCCATTATTCTATGGATGAAATGTAAAACTATACTTCAACTCAGTGTCCAACTTCTTCCAAAGTGTTTTCCAAAAATAGATAACAAATTTAAAGTCTCTGTTAGAGATAATACTCCTCGATAATCCATGCAATCTGACAATCTCCTTAAAGAAAATATCTGCTATATGTATTGCATCTAATGTTTTCCTACATGGTATGAAATGTGTCATCTTCGAAAATCTATCCACAACAACAAATATGGAATCATTACCTCTTGCTATCCTTGGTAAGCCAAGAACAAAATCCATGCTGATATCACTCAAAGGTTTCTCAGGAACAATAATCAGTGTATACAAATTTGTATTCTAAATTACTCCTTTTGAAACTTGACAAACTCCACAAATTTTCACAAATTTCTGAACATCCTTATACAATTGAGGCCAAAAATACCTTTCCTTCAATAAACTCAATATTTTATCAATATCGAAATGTCCAACCAATCCACTACTATGTTTCTCCTTAATCAAATTAGTTCTCATTGAACCTCTCAGTATGCACAAATGAATACCTTTGAACACCATATCTTCTTGGATGAAATAGTCTTCATACTTACTTGATTGATTTGAATTAGGTGCTCTGGACACTCTCCACTGCTCAGAAAAGTCATGATTACTTTCATACAAATTCTTCATATCATCAAAACCAAGAACCTCAATTCTCATTTCAGTCAACAAAGATATTATTCTACTCAATGCTTCAACAACTCTATTAGAAACTCCACTCTTATACTTAATAAAAAATGTGAAACTCTGCAAATACTCTACCCATTTCATATGTCTCTGATTCAACTTATTCAGACTACCCAAATATTGTAAAGCCTTATGATCAGTATACAACACAAATTCATTTGGCATCAAGTAGTGTCTCCATTTCTTCACAGCTTGAACAATAGCATAGATCTCTTGATCATAGATATAGTATTTCCTCTTAGCATCATTCAACTTTTCACTAAAGAAAGCAATAGGTTTACCTTCTTGAGTCAATACAACTCCAATGACACTTCCACTTGCGTCACATTCAACTTAAAATACCTTATTGAAATCAGGTAAGACTAACACAGGTAATTCAAAAACCTTCAACTTCAAAGTCCCAAAAATCTTATCAGCTCCATGTGTCCATTTCAATTCTCTTTTGTCTCCTCTCATTGTCTCAGTCATAGAATTACAAATAGAACTGAAATTTCTGATAAAATTTCTGTAAAAACTTGCCAATGCATGAAATGATCTTACGTCACTGACATTTTCAAGTGTAAGCCAACTAAGTATAGCTTCAAATTTCTTAGGATCCATCTTCAAACCATCATCTGAAATCATAAAACCCAAATATAAAATTTCTTCTTTCATCAAGGAACACTTTTTTAGATCTATCAACAAATTGTCCTCTTTCAATCTCTGTAATAATTTCCTTATATGCATCAAATTCAATTCTCTAGTCTTACTGAATATCAGAATATCATCCAAGTATACAATCATACATTTATTCAAGAATTTTTTCAAAACTTCATTCATTAACCTCATAAATGTACTTGGTGCATTAGTTAAACCAAAAGGCATAACCAACCACTCATACAAACCTTCCTTTTTCTTGAAAGCAATCTTCCACTCATCACCTTCTCTAATTCTGATATGAGGTTATCCACTCTTCAGATCAATTTTGGTAAAATACCTTGCTCCACTCAAACAATCCATTATATCATCCATTCTCGGTATAGGAAACCTATACTTCACTGTGATCTTATTGATTGCTCTTGAATCAGTGCACATTCGTCATTCTCCATTCTTCTTAGGCGTCAACACAATAGATACTGCACGTGGACTCAAACTTTCTCGGATCAAACTTTGTTCAACAATTCATGAACTTGTCGGTTGATCTCTTCATTCTTGGTTGGTGGTAACCGATGTGGTGCCTTGTTTGGTAAGCTAGCTCTAGGAATTAGATCCATACAATGACTGATATCTCTCATTGGTGGAAAACCATTAGGTACATTATCTAAAATAATCTCCTTGTACTTAGTGAGTAACTTCTCAACTTTTGTAGGAATTTCATTCTCTGTATTCTTACTTGGTTTGTTAGGAATCAAAGCATAACAGATATCAATCCTTTTCAAATCCTGAACAAACTGTCTACCTTTCATCAGACAAACTTTCATAGATGTACATATCTCACCAACAGATTCTTCAACCAAAGGTAGCAAGATTTATTTCTTACCATAAACCCAAATAGAATATCTATTCAATCTTCCATCATGTATAGCATGTCTATCATACTGCCAAGGTCTACACAAAACAATATGACAACAATCCATTGGCATAATATCACATAACACCTTATCATAATACTTTCCAATTTTCAGATTCACAAAACATTTCTCACTCACCATTAATGTATGCTCATCCTTGATCCATGAGATCTGATAGGGCTTCAGATGCTTCATTCTTTCCAACTGCAACTTTGTGACCATTTCCTCAAATGCTAGATTCTCCGAGCTTCCACTATCAACAATTACCTTTCAAACTTTGTCTGCAACTCTACATCTGGCCTTGAATAAAATTTTCCTGACAGGATCTTACTTGTCTTTCTCACTCCATAGTATCCTTTTGATCATGAGATTTCCTCGCTTCTCAGGTTCATTCGATGATTCCTCTTGCACCAAAGCATTTCTACTACAGTGATCTTCTTGCTTGCATGTGTACACTCAAAATATTTATGTCCTTCCTCACCACAATTGTAACAAGTTACTTGGAACCCTCTTCTGCTATAACCACCTCGGGAGTAGTTTCCTCTTCCTCGGTATGAACTTCCACCTTTCCATTCAATCTTTCCTTTGTCTTGAGATGTGTTTGAAATTGACTTTTCTGGTTCAAATCTACTATTTTCATGAGATCTACCTCTTCCTCTAGGGAATCTACCACCTTTGCCTCTTTGTCCTTGTTCATATCTTTTGTTCAACTTCTCCTCAGCTTTTAGGGAAAACTGATTTGCCTCCTCAATGCTTTCCATCTTTACCAAGCTGATCTCATCTTGTATAAAACTTCTCAAACCATACAGATATGTTTCTACTCTTTCCAATTCATCTTCAACATGTCCAGATCTGATGTCCAATCTGTAGAATTCTTCAGTATAGTCTTTTACTGATCTATCTTTCTGCTTCAAAATTTGCATTCTCCTAATAAGGTTAAT
>MU226064.1:14905-26967 GCA_018584345.1 Thuja plicata | reverse complement strand
TGGTGCAAATATGGGTTGTTGTTATAATGTATGTGACAAGGAATCCTCTTGGTTTTCATATTTGAGTCATAACAATGGTAATGTTGTGAACCTTGATCCACAAGTGGATAGTACTTGTTGTCAAGAGAAGGAGAAAAGAGGACGGTGTGATTGAGGATAATGGTTTTTAAGTAGTGAGCAAATTTCAGAGTTGTTGGATTTGGAATATCAAAAGTTTGCACCTACAAATGGTCAATAAATATCATGTCCTATTCATATTGAGTTTGATAATGATATTTGTGACTCGTGTCTTTATGATTCTTCTCCAATATATGATCCATACAACTTGGAGATTGATTGTGCATATAAAGATGAATACAAGGATGTATCTGTTGATGTGATTTCAGATTTTTGTGAAGTAGGTGCAGTAGATGATAATGAAGTTTAGTATAATAAAACTCCAAGTCAAATGGCTTCACGTACAAGTTTAGATGATTGTTTATCTTTTGATTCGGAAGTGTTTTGTTTTGAAATTTTTTGTATGGATAGAGATGATAATCCAAGTAACAAATCAAATTATATGTTTGAATCACAATTGCAAGTTTTTGAGGAACGGAAGGTCTAGATGATGATGCATGTTTTTCATATGTGCAAGATGTTGATTTAAAAAAGGATGAAGAGAATTTTAAATGTGAAGATGAATGCACTTTCCAGCATCTAGATTTGCAGTAACATGAAATGCATGTATATGAATTCCTTTATTTGCATACACTTGAAAGTGG
Source organism: Thuja plicata (assembly GCA_018584345.1). Classification (NCBI taxonomy): domain Eukaryota; kingdom Viridiplantae; phylum Streptophyta; class Pinopsida; order Cupressales; family Cupressaceae; genus Thuja; species Thuja plicata. The sequence continues at coordinate 26,206 of MU226064.1, read as the reverse complement.
TTTGCATCATGTGCCTGGAATTCAAGAAAATTCTTATGAGAGATTTGTGTTTGATATACAAACTAGTATCTTGAATAAGCCAGATAGTACCACATGTATAGCAGAATATGAGTGCTTCTTTTTTCAGCTAGATAATGGTTTTGTGAAATGTAGCATTGAATTTAACAGTGGTGAATGTTGCACTGGATCTGATTTTTATTTTCATTTATCCAATGAATACAAAATATATATGGCACATGATAATGAGTCCTTTCATATTATGCCTAATTTTCACATGAATGTTGACAATGAGTATGCTAATCATGTTGTGTATAGTCGGCTGGTAAAGGATAATATCAAGCTTGATCAAGAGATGTCAGTGGTAATTTCAGATTGGCTTAAGTACAAGGTGATGAAAATTTTGATTATGACAAAGGTAATTTGAGGCCTACATTTTCTGGTGGCCTCAGCCTATCAAATCCGGTTTAAATTTTCAAACCAGAACAATAAAGGACAAAGGAAACTTTGGACTCTACTACCCAATGGAATGAGAACTTGGCCTTCATACGATAGATCTGAATACTTGTATGCTTGCAAGAGGCATACATCCCCACCTAGAGTGATTGATGACACCTTCAAACTCGGAAGGAATTTGAAGTGATTTGATAAGAAATTTGATTGTGACACCTAGGTATATGCCCCTATGAAATTTTTTCTAAGTGACCTAGTTTGAAATTTAATAACTTGATTTTTACTGATTTTCACATAAAATGCCGCTAGAATCGTATTGGTACCTATCATTGAGTGTGTTTTCCCACTTTCAGCCTCCTATGATAGATCTTGATTGATTTTTAAAGTACCCATTTTGAGGCCTCAACACATCACTACAACATTTGGGACCTTTTTTCGACATCTATGTGTCTCTATTCTGACACCGTCCCATTAGCCTAGCGGCAAAGACCAGTGTTGCAGTTTTGGTATCAAAAACAATGATGACTGTACCATCTATCATTATTGCGATGGTACTAACCGTCACAATACGAGCCAGATATGATGGTTACCATGTTGTCATCACATATTTTAGCTGTCGCTATTACGACACGTAGGCATTGTATTTGATCTGTCGCTATTACGACACGTAGGCGTCGCATCCTAACTGTCACTTTTATCAGACATGCGATAAATTTTCTATACATGTGACATCAAGCCATTGAAAATTTTTGACGGCTCGAGGTCGCATGTATAGAAAATTCATCACACATCTGAAGAAAGTGACGTCTAGGTGTTGCAATACGAGCCGACTATAATGTTTATTATGCTGTTGTTACATTTTATCTATCGCTATTATGACACATAGGCGTTGTAGTTTGAATGTCACAATTACGACAGACGTGCGACAAATTTGCTATATATGCGACGTCGAGCTGTCGACAATTTCTGACAGTTCGACGTCGCATATATTTTTTAATTGTCGCTTTAGAGTTTTTAAGATTTTAGTGTCCTAGTGTCACTATTTTTAGTAATTGTGGTTTTTTTTTATTTTGGAACCATGATTTCATGTGCTTTATTGGGATAATTTCATTAGAAGTTGGCCAAATAAATGTAAAACAATTGGTATTACCAAATTAGTTCATCCAAAAACTAGAAGACTGTGACTGTCGGATAAGTAGAAGTGGGATTCATGAAAATACATCAAGTGCCTAAAATAAAATAATTAAATAAAATTTAGAAATAAGCATACCATTCATGGTTAGTGATTCAAAGTTGCTTTTCCTCCCAGTTTCCAACCCCTGAGACATATCCAGAAAAGAATACAACATCTTTGTAAAATAATACATAACAACACAAGGGTATTTGCAAAAGTAACACAAAAAAGAGAGAAAATAATGAGATCAGCATCCATACATTTTTGTACAAGAAATACAGAACAAATTTTATTACATTTAGTGAATTACCTTCCTCACTACCTTCACTTGAACCTTCACTGCCTCTGTAACTAGAAGGTGCAGATCAAAGTGCAATTCAAATTTCAAAGATGTGCAGATCAGATTTTTCAGTTTGAGAAGTTGAAGAGGAATGTGTTAGGTGTAGAAAGAAGAATGCAAATAAGATATTGGGGAGATATTGGGGAAAGGAGGGATGTCAGCTTCATGTTCAATTTGGAGTTTCTTTTATTTTCCATAAATTCTTCTTTCTTCTTTATTCTAAGGGTTCAAATTTCTCTAATTTCTACAAGTGCCGATAGATTATTTATAAAAAGTTGTAAAGTGTCTTGAGATAGGATAGAAGAAAAAGTTTATTAGTCTTTAATTTGTAGTGTTTTCTATGTCCTAAACTGAGCTTCATGATCGTGTCTCGGCATATAATTTTCTTCACTTTGTAAATGTAATTTTTGTAAAGTTGAATTAATCAAAGTTTATCCAGACTCTCCAAGCACACTTCCTGCCTTGGATTTAAGTTATTGTTGCCTTTTGCTCTATGAGCAGTGTAATTTTTCTAATAAGTGAAATGTGGATTTTATGTTTTCAAATGGATTATTATGAATGATTGTTTGATATGTTTAATTGATATTGTTGTTGCAAGGCAATAACATTCTGAAGATCTTTAGGGCATGTTTGGATGCTACAATGTAAGATGATCTTTATTTGACTATGCTGCCCTTACTTAGGCACTACTCAATCTGGTGCAAGATCTATGTCAGTTTGGTCCCATCAAATCAAATATTCATTTTAATTTTATGTAATTAGGAGTAGGATTAGTATGGTTTTGTCCTTAGCATGCTTAATGTAAGTGGGATTTCTCATAAGATTTGTAAGGCTTAAACACCTATTACCTATTGATTTGAGAACTATCCACTATTATAAGTTTGCATGGCATAGTATGTCAAAGGTTTATTGAATGTGCATATTTGTGTCATATGAATACCCTCTTGAGTATTGTGAAGATGTAAGTGAAGAAGGCTCATATAGCCTTGTAGAGTTGTGTTTTCATGTCCTTCAATCAACAAACATAGTTGAAAGTATGTCAAGTTCTTATAGTTTGTCATAAATCATTAAGGATCAGAGATAGCATGAAAATTTACTAACAAAATGGTGACTCTGCTAGGGAGGTCTATTAAATTATCCATTGAAAAGAGTCAGGAAAGTATATAGGATCTGAAACCTACTTCAAATCTGTATGTTCTCAACTTGGCGAAAATTTTATCGCTGCAGATTTATAAAATGTTTGTGTGACTCTACTGTTGAAGAACCTAGAATGATGAAGTGTTTTAAATGGCTCTTTTCTATTAAAATTATTATCCTCTACAAGGAGGTGACGACTTTGTGCAAAAAGAACCTGAGATTTAAAGAAGCTTTTCAGATTGTTAGTCAAAAGAAGAAAGTATACAACAACTGCAATTTTTTTCCAAGTATTCTCATTTTATTTGTTCAAAGACTTATGTTTCTTATCAGGTGAAAATGTTACTAAGTCAAGGACTATAGTTCTTTTCTTTACATACTTATTTTTTGTATGTTTCAGTAATGGATTCTGTGAGAAGTATGTTGTGCATTATGAAGTTTTGTGAAGTTTATAATTGCATAGTATTTGTAATGAACTTGTGAATTCACAAGTAGAGATGTATCATCAATACATTATAGTTCTAGTGTAGTTCCTAGTGATGTATTTTCGAATTCTAAGTCTTTGTCATGTCCAAAGAGAAGATTGCATGTTTTAGATATGTATAACCCACTAAATTTTAGTTGTATTATGGGGTATCCCAATCCTTTCCCTATTGAGATAAAGAAGTATGTACCTAAATTTTAGTTGTCAAGATATGTATACTCATATTGTTTCAAATGTTTCACCTCCATGCCTTTCACATAATCAGTCCTAGATACATGTTCATCCAGTTGCAAGTGTTACTGATCCCATAACATATGTCAGTGCATTGTCAAGCATAAGGAGAATTGAGGGTGAATCAACAAATCCATTGTATATAAGGTTTATAATTGCATTAACAGATATTCATATTTGTTTTAGGCCTCAAGAGTCCACATGTATTGAATTATTTTTTAATATCTACGAGCTTGGCTCAATTAACTGGTCTACATACTTGAAGCCAACAAGTATTGGTCAAGTTAGAGAGTGGATAGACATGGTTGAAAGTGTCAATTCTAAAAATGCACATAATGTTGAGTCTTCTGACATTGGTAATGAGGAAGTCATGTGTGAAAATAATAAGGATGTGTCAAGTCATGAACATGTCTCCTATATTGTTGAAGGTGATGTTTGTAATCAGCAAGTAGAAAATGATGGTGCAAATATGGGTTGATGTTATGATGTATGTGACAATGAATACTCTAGGTTTTAAGATTTGAGTCATAAGAGTGGTAACGTTGTGCATCTTGATCCACAAGTGGATATTACTTGTTGTCAAGAGGAGAAAAAGAGGAAGGTGTGACTAAGGATAATGATTATTAAGAAGTAAGCAAATTTTAGAGTTGTTGGCTCTGGAATATCAAAATTTTGTACCTAAAAATGGTCAATAAATCTCATGTCATGTTCATATTGAGTTTGATAATGATATACATGTGACTCATGTATTTATTATTCTTCTCCAATACATGATCCATACAACTTGCAAATTGATTGTACATATAATGATGATACAAGGATGTATATGTTGATGTGATTTCAAATTTTTGTGAAGTATGTGCAGTTGATGATAATGAAGTTCAGTATGATAAAACTCCAAGTCAAATGGCTTCAAGTAAAATTTTATATATGGTTGTTTATCTTTTGATTCAGATGTTTTTTGTTTTGAAATTTTTTGTATGGATAGAGATGATAATCACAGTAACAAATCAAATTATATGGTTGAATCAGAATTGAAATTTTTTGAGGAACGAAAGGTAGATGATGATGCATGTTTTTCATATGTGCAAGATGTTGATTTAAAAAAGGATGAAGAGAATTTGAAATGTGAAGATAGATTCACTTTCCAGCATCTAGATTTGTAGTAACATGAAATGCATGTATATGAATCCCTTTCTTTTCATACACTTGAAAGTGGTTTGCATCATGTGCCTGGAATTCAAGAAAATTATTATGAGAGCTTTGTGTTTTATATGCAAATTAGTAACCTGGATGAGCCAAATAGTACCACCTGATGGTAGAATATCAGTGCTTCTTTTTTCTACTAGATAATGGTTTTGTGAAATGTGGCATTGAATTTAACAGTGGTTAATGTTGCATTGGATCTGATTTGTCTTTCCCTTTATCCAATGAATGTAACATGTATATGTCACATGATAATGAGTCCTTTCATATTATCCCTAATTTTCACAAGAATGTTGATAGTGAGTATGTTAATCATGTTGTGTATAGTCAATTGGTAAAGGATAATATCAAGCTTGATACGGAAGATGTGGGTGTTAATTTCATATGGGCTTCTATACAAGGTGATGAAAATTTTGATTATGACAAAGGTAAGTTGAGGCCTGAAATTTTTGGTGCCAAAAAAATAAAGGGCAAAGGAGACCTTGGAATCTGCTACCCATGGAATGAGCACATGGCTTGCATACCAGACATCTAAATCCTTGTATTCTCGCAAGAGGCATACATCCCCAATTAGAGAGAATGTTGACACCTTCAAAATCAGAAGGAGTTTGAAGTGATTGTTAAATTTTTGTCATTGATGTCATTCCATCTTCGAGCTTGTCTCTTGTGTGACATGTGGATATGGACTTCTCACCTTGCAAGTGCACATGTGTCTATCCTACACCAGCCCATGTTTAGCAAATGAAACATTTTTCTCAGGAGCTGCTTATTGGTTTTGGATGGTGTTTCGACCTGGAACAAAAATGTATTCATGTGTGACAAGGCCGGTTACATTATGATACACAGTCGCTCACTGTAGAAAATGGGGCAGTTACAAATGCACAATAGTGTCATTTCTATTTTAATCGGTGGTAGTCTGTTACTGTAAGTCGTGTGTACATTGAAGAATTTTTATCTAATAACCAGTGTGCCTTGTCTTTTTGGCTATTCAAGTCTGGAATCCTTTTGGGTATGAACATGCATCTTCTGGAATTGTCGAATGTCTTCTATTACTGCATGTGTCATCCTTATCTGTTTCTTCTCTCGCCTAAATCGATCATATGCGGGCAGTCTATTAAGTATTGTAGAAGCGGTTACAACATGCATGCTAAATTTATAAAAAGAAGAACTCCTACTCAATGTGGAATATGTAACAGGAATAAAAGAACGGGCACACACAAGTGTCAATACAACATTTGTAAAAACTACGGATAGCGCATGCAGAAAAAATGTTGAGTAAGAAAAACCGTGGTAGGGATGTGAGAAAAAGGAATGGGAGAGCTATGTGAGGTGTCCGCATCTTCAGAGTCGTGGAGATAGTGAGAAGTTTCGAATAAGAATTTGACAATAACACAACAAATAAATCGGATACAGAGATCATGAGAAATATTTGAATAAGATAATGGTGTGAAGGAAGATTTAAGAAGGTTGTTGTAAATGAGGACACGGATGCACAACAGGGTTTGTATTCAAAGAGACAAGGGGCTTGAAGAATTCAGAGGTGAGTGATTAAAAGTTTAAAAAGAGTGCATCAACAATGCTTGCTAAAACAACGCTGAAGAAGCAGCTAAGTCACAATGAAGTTATACTGTGAATCAAATTTTGAAGATAGACATAATTTCTTTTGGGAGTTTCAATTTGTAAATTTTTAATGTGAAGAATATGGTATGGGGGAGAAGCTCTGAAAGAAATCTCAAGGAGCAAAAAAAAGCTAATTCTTATGTATTAAGTCAGAACTCCCTGGTCTTTTCAAATCTTGTCAACACACAAAACTTATTTTTGGTTTTCGATAGTGTTCAAATGTTCTTTTGAAAAGGTAGTTTCCTTTTGAATCAGGATGGAGCCTAAAGAGTTGTAGCTCTGTTTGTAAAAGGGTTGAAGCCCATTGAATTAGTATCTGTTGTGGTTTTTTAATCCGTTTGGGTTTTCCACGTGAGAAAATCTCTGTCTTGTCCTCCTATATGTGTGTGCCTTCAAGTTTTCATTAAAAATTTTAAATACTGATTCACCCCCTCCCCCTCTCAGTATTGTTCATTTTTCAGTGATTTGATAACAAATTTGATTGTGATACCTAGGTACGCCCCTATGAAATTTTTTCTAAGTGACCTAGTTTGAAATTTAATAACTTGATTTCTATTGATTTTCACATAAAATAACCCTAGAATCATATTTCTTACCTATCTTTAAGTGTGTTTTCCCACTATCAACCTCTTATGATCGATCTTGATTAATTTTTCAAGTACCCATTTTAAGGCCTCAACACATATCTGCTCTACACATTGTCAGACTAATTCAAGTACCCCACTTTGAGGGCTTGCAATTTGCATCCTATTAATTTTCATGTCATAATGATTGTTCCTGTGTATTCCTAGTATATTAGAGAGCCACCATATCTTTTTTGAGATCCCAACGCCTCGGTTTTCTTTGTTAACCAAGCCCAATCCAAAAGAGATTCATTCAATTTTCAGTGTGCACAGTGACATATTTCTCTAAGAGGCTAACTTTGAGTGTTAGTATTTTTATGTCAGATAGTTTTCAAGGTTAATAAGTTGTTTCCTTGGATTATCCAAGTGTAAATTTTCTTCCATGTTCATTCGCAAGGCCTTAGGAGATGATTAGTTGTTTTTAAGAGGCCAAATCCAAAGTTGGTTTATAAAGTTTTCACATCTACAATTTTAGAAGTTTTCAAGGTGGTCAAGTTTGGTCAATAATATCTCGCATCCAGATTGAAATTGTGTCAATTCTCTTCCAACACACATTGATCATATATGGATAAGTCTACTTGCCAAGTGCTAGATTCTTAGGGTCACATTTGATATTTTTTCAGAACCCTTCCTTGATAGGCTTTGCATATATTTTGACCTGTTTAATGGTAAAATAAATAAAATGGCTAACTTTGGGTGTTGATATCTCTTAATCCTAAATGAATCAAGAAAGGTCATCTTGGGGTCATACTCTCGTGTCAAGAATCTACAGGCTGTGTATTTTCATGAGTCAGAATGGTCGTCTGATAAAATTTTCAAATTGATTCCAGAGGCTACCTAACATTTTTTAGCCACAGAATAGAGATGTTGAAGTCACTTTCAGATGAAGTTTCACTCAATGGTTTTTGTTCCAAGTATATTTAGGGTTGCATTCAGCCAGTTTGAGGTGAAAATGGTTTCAGTTTGAATTTTTTTTAGCCGGTCCCATCTGGGACACGACAGTCGCCAATTTTAATATGATTTATTAGAAGAATGTTGTTATTTAAATCAATGTGTGATTTAAATAATAATATATATTACAAGGAAGAAGATAGAGCTTTGAACCAATGTAGATGAGAAGAATAAATTTTTGAATCATTTTCACGATTTACAATTTTAAAAAAGTTCCACAAATGGTATGAGAGGAAAATATATTTAAATCATCTTTGATTTAAATATATATTTTTATAATGTGCAATTTGCATTATAAAATAAAGTTTGAAGACGAAATCATGCATTGTAGAGAGCGGAAAAAAATAAATAGAGAGATCCTTGGCCTCTAATGTTTATCTGAGATATCTATTCAAATAATGGAGGCTCATTAGGATCATTAGAAGAAGAAATGGAGATGGGATTAAGAACCTCCTCCATCAAAGAATCAAACTGCTCCAAACTACTAGTTGAGCCTATAAGACAAACTTCCTCAAGGGCCCTCAAAGAAATAAAAGAATGTTCAGTCACAACCTCATTTCTGTTGACAACCTTCTATGGCGCCAACTAAAGAGAGTCAACATTCAACTTCTCACCAACATCATAGCCTTGCTAAAAAATTCCAAATGAGAAACCTTTGTTGAAGTATTCAAATCCATACTCTAGGAATCATCATTGCAAGGAACAACAACCTTCCCATTCTAAAATAGGACAATAAGGGGCTGAAGCCGATAGATTTATATTTATAAAACTGAAAACAGTAAAAAAAAACAAGCTGAAAAAAGTTTGACAATTCAAAACCCAATCCCACAAGAAGAATTAAGAGGGCTTTTGAATCTTACTATGGCAATTCTTATTCTAGTGACCCACTCTTTTGCAACGAGAAAATGCAATGGGGATAGAGTCATAAAATGGTATTGACTAATGAATCTTTGGGTTATTATTTATTATAATCAAAATGTGTTAATACAACTTAGTATAACTTTGTGGTAAAACAAATGGATATAGTGGCCTCATCCAAAGGAAAGTATGCTAAACTCGATAGTGACAATAGAAGGATGCAGAGTGCAATCAATCATATGAAGTCATTTGTAGATAATCATTAAAGTCATAATTAATATAAATGACAAGTACAAACATTATTATTTATATTATTGAATTACATCTTTATTGGATGATATAAAGAATATAGTGTTGTCTTTTGGTCTGAAGGAATACTTGAATATGAGTAAGCAAGATTGTACTTATTGCTAGTAAGTGATAAAGGTAACTATAAATATTAAATAATTTTGGTAACATCTTGATACTTTGTAGAGTAGAATAAGTACCAAAGTTTCAATATTATATTGAAAGTAAGGTAGACTCACTAGGTCATTAAACTAGTTTGATAGGTTACAATAATGTTTATTTTGTATTCGGCACTCTATTATAATGAAATTCTCATATGTTTTATCACCCACTTGAGAGATTAACAAGAATAGATCCTAATAGGATAATTATTCCAATGAAATATTATGATACTAATCCTTTGTAAGTTAGCATCCCATGCCCAAGAGAATAAGGTACTGAACCCTACCTATTAGTGTTCTTATATTAAGGTAACTTAATTTTGTGTTCATTGTAGCCATTAAATCAATCAGACTTTGGGCTTGTATCATTAATATTTTATGAATGATATAGGTGGCAAGGTCTAGTTAGAGATTTTTATGTCCTTAGGTGGAAGTATCATTGTTTTGACTTGGTAAATCAGAAATGATGTTAGACTTCATTGATTTTTGTCAAGCACTATTTATATTTGGAAAATCAATTAGAAGAATCCTTTTGGAATAAAATACAGTAATGAATGAAGCCTTTATTATGGGGTGATCAATGTGTATGACCTTCAGAGGCTTGGTGAGGACAATTGTGTCTAACTTTGACCCGTTTGGAAGCGTGAACGTAGGCGGCACTTGGGTGAAGGATACCGTTGTGACCTCAAGTTCGTAGGTGTGGGTTTAGGGGAAATAACTCTAGGGAGAGAGGTTATTCCTTGTTAACCTTTCCTTTATATTAGGCTTTATTTGAGGCCAAAACGGGTAATAATGGTTATGAAGAGTTAAGAAAATCTAATAAGTTAAATTGGATACATAATATGCTTGAATCTAAAGACTAAGGAAATGAATTGTGTTTACTATTTTATACTCGGTATCTACTTAATGTTATGTGTCGAATCGAGGCCCTAATGCATTGTCTCTATATAATTGTTATGTGTTTGATATATTGAAGCCTAGACTTATAAGAATTTGTGTATGACCTTATAGATCATTCAATTCTGATCTACTTGTTCTAAATTAGGATCCTTTCTTCCAGTAATAATGCTAAGCCAAGCACAAGTTTTGAATTTTATGGTTATGGATAGAGTTAGGACCCTACGAGGGCATAGGTAGAGGTTTGTATTCCTCTAACACGTAGACTACTCCACTCTATCCGAGGTGATCACTGAGTGATAAATCCTATGACCTGCATAAGATAAGCTTATTCGCTCGAGATTAATAGTAGTCATGGAGTGTATTATGTTGGTAGACTATCAGTCATACCCCCTAGCTAGTGGATGGATATTGCCAGTTACATGCAGATGGGGGATATCCGTGTTGATTAAAGGAATTGGATTGATTCTACCAGGAGCATGTGGGTCTAGGGGACAATTTCATGGCATCGATGGATGTCCTCATTTCTTAGTTATCTGATGGATTGTAGGGAAGATAAATTCTAATGAGGAATATGTAGTTCATAATTGGACCAGCCTCATGGTATGACTTTGGGCTTAGTTGATGTGAAATGATAGACTTCACCTGTTGGGTTGAGGACAGACCCTTGGTGTAGTGTGAGATGCACCAAATCCTCTTCCCAAGTATCTGCTAGTGCAAAAGACCAAGGAAAGGAATAGGACCCACGGTGTAGAGTGCAATACACCAATATACCTTTTCTCTAGGATGCACTATGGACAAGGGATGGTTAGTCATTGATTATGAGATAGTTATCATATTCTTTGTGATGCCTACAAGATCCAGACACTATACTATTCATAATA
>MU226064.1:0-12327 GCA_018584345.1 Thuja plicata | reverse complement strand
CATAAATTGAAACAACAAAGAAAAAAAGGACAATAAAGAAAATTGAAATTGAAAGTACATGATTTTAAATTAAGCTTGAGCTCATTATTCATCCTTTGTGAGAAAATGAGCGATGTAGGGCACAAAGCGAATGATACCAACCCATCCTCCCAGTTTGGTTTGTTTGGCTCTTTGTATGTTGTGGCTTTGTTTGGTTAGGAATTGCTCTTGAAACATTCTTATAGTTTTAGGGTTGGACAATTAAAATCTAAATGTTGTCGCAGCATAACAAATTGATCATATTTTTTTTAAAAGCACAACTTTAAAATATTTAAGTTTTGATTGCATACCTTGTTGAATGAGATCTACAGTTAGTAACAAATACAAGCTATGAGGAGACGAGTGAGTGCATTGAGAATTTCTAGGATCTTTCACATTCTCACTTCCAATTGTCAAATTGTCAAATTGTAGCCAAACTTCACCTATAATCGTCTGGACTAATAAGGAAACCACAACTCAAAAGCTGAAAAAATTACAACTATTCAAATTTTATCATCCACATTTACAAGAAACATGTATTAGTTATGCTTAAACATAACATATTATATTGAACACTAGTTGTTTCCTTAATGATTCTAAGCACCTATCTACCCTGAAAATACTTTGATTAATTTTTCTTTATTAATGCACGATATTAGGTTAAGAATAAACACAAACCCAAAACATATTCCAGCTAGAGATTTGTATGGAAAGAAACTTACATCTGAGTTCTTTTTCCTTGATGCAATATACAAAGGTGTGTATCCTTCACTTGTCTTTGAAAATTGATCTTTTTTTCATCTAGATTTATGTTTCCTCCATCTTGCAAGGGCTTCCTTCTCAAGTCCCATTTTGACAAATCATGATAAGCCTATTATTTCTTTCAAGTAATTAGAAATTTGCACTTAGGTATCTAAGTGTAGCACATTCATTCCATAACTATTATGTATTTCAACATCATCTGACCCCAACAAAAATGAAAAATGGATGAAGAAATATTATATTGTAAAATGCATTTTTTAATTTCACCACAAAATCACCTTTGATATTAAGATCCAAAAAATCCTTCAGAAATATAAATTGTCCTTATTGAAACATTGTCATTATATCTAGTTAAAATGGAATTTCAATAATTATTGGTGTTGCTTTCTCTCTGAGCACAACTTGGCATGTCAGTTACGTGTTACCATCTTCTGGGCACTAATCCATTTCCATTTCCATGTGTTTGTAATGGTTGTGGAAATATTTTATATGTACATGAGTTCATTAACTCTTTGTTGTAGCATCTACCTCGCATCAAAAGATATGCAAATGCTTGCCCTATTTGTTGAAAAATCTAAAAATTTTACAAATAAATTTGTTGCCACTGTAGGAAGCCTCCCGGCTTAATTATCCATTATTAAAACAAAAAAAAAACTGCACTACATGTTTTTTCTTTAAACACTTTCAAATCTTCAAATACATAGAATTAGACTTGATGTTTGTGTTTTCTTACATGCATAAGAAATTTCATTGCCATTCTAGAGTTACACCTATCAACATAATTATCCACATTTTCACCACACACTGTTTTGCACATTTTTCACCATATCTAGACCACACACCACTACAGGGGATGTCTTGGCATAGGTAAGGGTTCGAGATTTCTCCTTTGAAGGTGTAGATTTGGAAACATGAAAAAAACTATGTCCACCAACAACAATAAACCTTGTACCAGGTCATTGGGAGGCACATGACAAAGTAGAAACCAAAGCATCCTTGAAACCACCCCTATAGAGGGAACTTGAAGGAGCCTCAACAACCAACTTAGGAACATTTTTTGTCACAGTGTGTGCAGTAGTTGTTGTTGCATCGTGAGAAGGCTAAGAATTCACATCCACAACATGATTAGGTTGCACGCTTTGTGTTGACCCTTCTTCCCAAGCTAGAGCTTGTTGTTCCTCTTGAGAAGAGGCTTGCAATCTCAAAATCTTCAACATGAGTGGAAGCCTACAATGATCATATAAGAAGACAATTTTATTAGCTTATTCCTAAGATAATCTTAAGGGGGTGTTTGATTAATTATGAAATTATCTAATTAACTCTATAATTAGGTCATTTAATTACTATATTCACCTATGCTATACTCATGTTCTTTGTATATTTTATTAGATTAGGCTAATAATAGCTTCACTTAATTGATTTTAGCTTTAGTCCTTGAGCTAACTTTAATTTCCTATTTTTAGATTAGGTTTCTCTTTCTTTCTGTAAAAGCGAGATTTTTTTCATTTGTAATTAACCAATTCATTTACTAGTTAAACTCAATAATTTATTCTTCTTTAGATCAAGATCTCTCAAGGTTGCATAACATCAATCATGGCTTGATCTATATTTTCTTCACAAGATCATGGGGTTGAACAAGTATTTCCAACACCTATAAAACTTGATATTAGGTGGATGGCTTCTTGGCACTAGTTGTATGTCATGATCTTGATCCCTCTTAGGATGAATTCCTTTAGGCATCTCTCTAAACAACCCTGAGTGATGATCTATAATTTTTAGTAAATATGGATGGTTAGGGGGCATTCAATTGATAGGATTCCAAAGAAAATAATAGAGACAGAAACCTTTTAGCACCTTTCTTAAGAAACATTTTGCATTTGATGAGAGCTTACAATACGTGGGGCTCTTGCACATAACTCTCTTAGCTCCATTTTCCTTCCTTTTAATTGAAATCTCATGAATAGTTCCTCAAAGTTCATCTCATTTTCCCAAAGGTGGCAAGCCATTATTATTGAAAAAAATGTATGCTTCTCCTATGAACAACTAATAAGACTCCATCATCAACCAAGACCTCAAACTCTAGAGCTTCATATATAAAACAATTCAGGCATGTAGCCAACTCTTTATTGATAAAGTTATGAGTAAGTACTTGAGTCTATCAACAACATGAACCTTTCCTTTAAGAAGCTCACTACTTTGAGAGTTTTTGGAGTGATAAAACTAGCAAGTGCATTACAAGAAATGATTGGTGGAGAATCTTATGATTCCCCATCTGATACCTTGTCACCTTCTACTATTTCTTCCTCCTATTCTTCCTCACTCGTACCTTCAACATAGAATAACCTCTTTTAATTACATTAATATATTCTACTATTGTTTCTATCACATTTTAAAAATAAACATTTTTACCTTTTCTCCTAATTTTGTTGTTGTGTTAATCTCATGAATAGTTCCTCAAAGCTCATCTCATTTTTACAAAGATGGCAAGCCATTATTATTGAAAATAAAAAATATGTTTCTCCTATGAACAACTAATAAGACTCCATCAGCGACCAAGACCTCAAACTCTAGAGCTTCATATATAAAACAATTTAGGCATGTAGCCAACTTTTTATTAATAAAGTTATGAGTAAGTACTTGAGTCTATCAACAACATGAACCTCTCCTTTAAGAAGCTCACTACTTTGAGAGTTTGTGGAGTGATAAAACTAGCAAGTGCATTACAAGAAATGATTGGTTGAGAATCTTATGATTCCCCCATCTGACACCTTGTCACCTTCTACTATTTATTCCTCCTATTCTTCCTCACTCGTACCATCAACATAGAATAACCTCTTTTAAATAATTTTAATATACTCTACTATTGTTTCTATCACATTTTAAAAATAAACACTTTTACCTTTTCTCCTAATTTTGTTGTTGTGTTAATCTATTGAGTTGAGGAAGAGAAGGTTTTGAAAATCCTTTCTCTCTTATCCCATTAACCCCTTTCCTTCTATAAATAAATATTTCTCATTTTCCCTGTGTGCTAAGATAAAAGACTCATTTGTAGAGTTAGGATCAAACATGTGCATTACATGTTGAATGTGATCCTTAAGACCACCCAGAAAAAATTCATTCGAGTTCTCTTCTTTAATTGTATCCACTCTCATAGATAGATTTTGGAATTTTTGAATGTAATCCTTCACAAATATTGTTTGTCAAATTTTAGCTAGTTGGTAAAAGAAGTTCTTAGCCACACAATTGCTATCTAGTGATTGTACCTCCTCTATAAAAATTGACTATGAGACAATGAGACCATTTTTATGTCATTGAGTACATATTCATCAATAACAAATAAATTTCTCTAGCTCTAGATACAGGGATGTCATAGCCATTATTTGTCTACTTGTTATTTGATGCATGTCAAAATAAATCTCCATGTGATTTATGCATGTTGGTGGATCCAAACTTACACATCCACTTTTGGTACTCAGCTCTGGAATCCCAAATGAATATTAGAATTTGGATCAAGCTTACCTAACCTTGAAGATTCACCTTGGTTTCTTGAGACATCCTTTCTTGGTCCATTTATATAATTCTTTAACATGTTTTATGTCTGCGATATATCTCCTTGTAGTTAATCAATGCCCCCCTTCAACTTCGTCTGCACTAATGAAAATTCTTGCCTAACCTTTTTTATTTCCTCACTAGGGATAATATTTTTAAGCATTTATATATCCTTAGTGGGTAATCTTCCTAGTGTGGCAATTCTTTCTGCCTCAAGTGTATAAGGCCCCATCATGATAGAAAATAATAATTTTACAATAAATCACATAAATGAAATCTGAATGATCTAAAACTTTTCCTATAACTTTCTAGGACCAAATAACACTTACCAAGGGAAATCTCCAAGAAATTAATATATTTGCAACCTTGGGAGTGAAGTTATTAGAAACCTTAAGTTTCCAATAAGTTACTTATTTCTACTCCAATTACTTTTTAAAAGGTATTGTAAACTCTTCAATGATCATCTCAAAGGCCTTCACAAAACAAGAAGAGATTTGCTCAAATCTAGGAAATATATGCTTCACAGAAAATTTGGGCAGAAACCCTTATTCTATAAAAAAATGCTCAATCTACTTTGATTCAACAATGATTTGGAGTAAGATGCTCTAATATGTGTAGACACCCAAAATTGGCTAGTCTTGTGAGTTTGAGTTAATCACTAATTATTCATCTATTAATTAAAAGATTCTTTAATTGTTTAATTAATCATTGTAATTCTTCTATAACCTAATCTTTTCAACATTTGATCCTTTCACTAATATTATTTAATTAATTAACCTTAATTAATTGATCTTTATCAGTTAATTAAATTTAATTTTTAAACTCCCATAATTTAAATAATTACTTTTAATTATTTAAATTAACTAATAAATTCCTCTAAATTAAATTAATTTAATTCCATCATGATTTTAATTTTATTTAATTTATAACTAATTTTATTTAATTTAATTCTAATTTTGAACTTATTTCATATTTCCCAAAAAATGAATTTTTAATTCTAAAATCTGAAAAATCAAAATTTATGGCGATATCACTATGCAATACAATTTATAAAATCATAACTAAGGCTATTTATTTAAGATTGCATTATTTGATACCAAATCTTGTATCACATGAACAAGGTAGCTTTGTACCGGGCATGGAAACTATGGAAGGGGCCCTAGTTGCACATGAGGTTATGCACTCAATCAATTCCAGCAAGTCCTCCAACTTCATTATCAAACTGGACATGATAAAGGCTTACGATAGAGTTTGTTGGGAGTTCCTATTCAAAGTTCTACACAAATTTGGTTTTGCTAAAGGTTGGTGCAAATGGATTAGAGCTTGTATTTCAAGTGCATGGTTTTCAGTGTTAATAAATGGAGTGTCTGCGGGGTTTTTCTCTTCAACACAAGGGATCCGACAAGGGGATCATTTGTCCCTAGTATTATTTATCTTAATGGCTGATGCATTCAAACGATACATTCACCAAAAACATGCACTTGGTGTTTGGCAAGGTACAAAAATTGAGAACACAAATATATCAGTCACACATTCCCTTTTGTTGATGATACACTGTTGTTTGGGACAGAAAATGTCAGAGAAGCCTAACATATTAAGCAATCCTTGAATTTGTATACTTCAGCTTCAGGTCAAAAAATCAATGCCAATAAATAAAAAAACTATTTGTTCAATATAAAATCAGATTATCTTCGATAGAATTGTCAACATTTTGGGGTTTTCAGTTGATTTTCTACCATCCATATATCTAGGCATTCCTTTCTTCATGGGGGCAAACAAAATTAGCTATTGGCAGCCAATTATCAATAGAATTAAATCTAGGGTAGCGGCTTGGAAAGCCAGATGGGTTTCACTGGCAAGCAAAATACTTCTTATAAAAATAGTGTTGTCCGCTATTGCTAATTATTATTTATTAGTGCTAAAAGAACCTTCTTCAATGATTCGGAAAATTCAAAAGATGCTTAGAGATTTTTTATGGTCTGGAAACAAAGCTGGGGGAAAGAAAATGGACCCTCAATCTCTTTGCAAGACATGGCACAGGTGAAATATCTGGGTGGTGCAAGTGTGCATGATTTGGGTAAGAGAAATACATCTTTTGGAGGAAAACTAGTGTGGAAAATGTACTCCAAGCCAGATAACAAGTGGTGTCAAATTTTACAATAGAAATACCTCCATAATAAAATGCCATCTAGAGTATTCTCTATACTAGACCCCCCAAAAGGATCAGTAATTTGGGATTTTATGATTGCATCCTGAGATATAGTGACAAAATATATTTCATGGGAGGTTAATAATGGAGAAAAGGTGAATTTCTGGAGAGACTCTTGGAATGGAACACCCCCCTTAAGTAAGTTGGTGTCAATGGATGCCCTCATTACCTCCTCAAAAAATATGTGGAGTTCATATCTCATAGATTATGTTTCAGCAATATGTCGGTTTTCCAGAAAAGTGATTTGGAAGGATCCGACAAGGATCCGACAAAGTTACCAATAACAGTCCAGGACAAAGATGGGCTATCCAAAATATTTTCAAATAAAGAGGTTTACTTAACAAGTAAGGATGATAAGCTATTTTGGGCTCCTAGAAAAGATGGATCATATTCTATTAAAGAAGGCTATAGGATCATCCAACAACAAGAAGCAAATAAAGTGTCGTTCCAAGCCTTCTCATTTTGCTGGAATCATGTAACTCTTCCTAAATCATGTTGTTTTTCTTGGACTGCACTAAAAAAAAGGATCTTAACAAGTGATAGATGAAGCAGATTTAATATTGCTCAGCCCTTTAACTGTCTTCTTTGTGACCAAGAACTTGAAGATATTGACCATTTACTCTTGAATTGCCCATTTGTGCAGAAATGTTGGATGTTTGTTTTTGGCAAACTACAATATTCCACTCCTCTTCCCAATAAATTATGGGATCTTTTCCAATCTTGGCCTGAATTATATACTAACTCCTTATTTTCTGGACTGTGGAAGTGTATCCCGGCAATAGTGTTGTGGGAAATATGGTAGGAATGCAATAAAAGAATATTTTGACAAACTCCATCTTCAATTGAAACAATTCTCGCATGTGTTGAAAAATCAATTTCAGAAGTGGTTAATGCTAGCCACTCAAAAGTCAAATGCAATACAGTGTTGACTAACTAGAACAGTGTTGTCATCCGAGAATGGAAAGGAATACATGTACCCATAGGGTGGTGTCATCAAAGTCAATCAAAAAACACACAAGATAGAAATTCAATACATTGGAATCCCATATCCATGGGCTTGCTAAAATCAACTTTGATGGATCCTCCCGTGGCAATCCTAGAAAGTTAGGTTTAGGAGTTTGCATTAGAAATCAGCATGGTGATGTGATTTCTATTAATGCATCACCACTACCTCAAGGCACAAATAACATAACAGAAGCTAGCCAATGCCCTGTTTGCTGGACTAGTATTGGCAAAGATTTGCGGCCTTCAGCACATCCAAGTGGAAGGGGATTCACAAGTCATTATAAATGCATGTATCAAAAGAGTAATGCATAATTGGAAGATAGCCTATATTCTTCAACAAGTCTGGAGCCTATTAGATTCTTTTGATGAGGTTTACATCTCTCACACCCTGCGCGAAGGTAACGCATTGGAAGATCACCTAGAAAATTTGGGTTCTGATGGTTTGGACATTCAGACATCAAACCCAATTGATTTTATTAAAAAAAAAACCTGAGATGCAAATGTTGATCTTAAAAGACAAAATTTCAAGCATGGGAGAAGCATGTGTACACAATGATGGATGAACTTGGACTGACGATGTCTCCAGGCTGAGTGTGATTTTCCTTTATCATAAGAGATACTGCAATTATCAAAAAGAGAATGACTTGATGTTAAATTTGTAAACTTTAAGTCTGCTGGGGGTTATACAATTTTATAATCTCAGATCATATTACCTAGTATGTGATTATCCTCAACAATGTACGAATGGGAAGTGAATTAAAGATGAATATGCAAATTGTCCAGTTCCCACATATGAATGACATGGGACACAAAAGGTTTGATGACACGCGGTATGTATATTATTATCCTTACTATACGGTGTTCTGATCTTTTATCTAAAACTGTCCGAGAGAGATTGTGCCTGGATACGATGGGACTTATATTATGACAAGATATGAATGTCACATACCGTGGGTAGAATATATAATAGGCGTCTCATACTAAGTTTATCCAATGTGCTCAGACTATATGCAATATGGCGGTTAACTTTGTGCTATGTCCTCGGTGTGATTCATGTGGCCCATATTACCTAGCATGTGATTATCCTTAGCAATGTACGAATGGGAAGTGAATTTAAGAGGAATATGCAAATTGGCCAGTTCCCACATATGAATGACATGGGACACAACAGGTTTGATGACACGCAGTATGTATATTATTATCCTTACTATACGCTGTTCTGATATTTTATCTGAATCTGTGTGAGAGAGATTGTGCCTGGATACGATGGGACTTATATTATGACAAGATATAAAAGTCACATACCGTGGGTAGAATATATAACATGCATCTTATACTAAGTTTATCCAATGTGCTCAGACTATATGCAATATGGCGGTTAACTTTGTGCTATGTCCTCGGTGCGATTCATGTGGCCTATATCATGATGAATTGTTGCCTCACAATTACAGAATATATATTTCACCAAAGGAAGTAGAAATCACATTCCATGTTCCGATTGATGACTCTCTATTGATTTGATTTTCATTTGCCACTCCCTGGTGATGTGCAGAGTAATTCGAAAGGTGATTGGAGAGCATGTGCTATCCCCAAAGTAAAGGCAAGTTTTGTATCCTTCACAGATAATTTCAATTCTTCTCTCCAATTTAATGGACTTATTGCAATCTGTTGATCTTCTGATGTTAATTGTGAATAAAGTAGTTCACCCTCAGTATATTATGGGAAATAAACTAACAGTGGCCATACATAAATATGATTTACGGTTTGGGTATGCATTTGTTGGAGGCATATTTCCTTGCCAAACCCTACTAGCTAAACATGAACATATGATCGTGTATGAAAGCATTAAAAAGGCATTGGAAAAAACATTGTTTTTGAATTGTTAAGTTGACTCTGCAAATTGTGTCAAATACTTTGGGGGCTGAGTGTGAGTCACAATCCTTCAGACTGTAAATCTCATTCTAGATTTATTCGATACACCAAACATTCCACTGAGGCAGGCTATCCGGTCAAAGAACTCGGAAAGCAATCCATCTTCGACCCCTATGTTGTCATCGGTTCCAGATTTGAATCTGCCCTCGCCAAGTAAAAGTTGTTCGATCAATAGGCAAGATTTTTGAATGGATGTGGGTACTTTGATGGCAGATTCACGGTAGGTTAACAATGATAGTTGGGGCCCTGAGGTTTACAGTCATCCTCCAGCTGGATGGGATAATTCTTGGGTTGATCGACACTGAAAATCAGATTTCATGCGGGGATATACAGAGGCAATGGATGAATGATGCACTGGATATCAAAGATTTCTAAATTTTGTTTTACATCGGTTTTTGGTTGTACAAATTTCTAAAGTGTCATTTTGCATATTTCATACTTATTTGGAGAATATCAAATGGGCATATTCCTAGATACAAGTATGTGGGCGAAAAGAATGTAGTATGTAGATGAATGTCTATATGAAGGATATGTTTGTAACTTTTGTAATCAAAGTTTGGTTCCTAGTAGAAAATTGTAATATATATTTACTTTGTAATGAACAATGATATCGGGTTTTCTTTCTGGTTCTTTCCCGATTGAGTTCTCAAACTATTTTATTAATATATATATATATAGTGCTCATCCAACTTTTGTTTTAAAAAAAAAAAAATTATGAGTTCTCATAAATTCTAAAAATGCAAAAATCAAAATCAAATCAAAAATACATTTTGGAAGCTAATATCTTCTGAAAATTTAAAAAAAACTTCTCAATCTTTATCTCATCTCATGTTTCCTAAATGAACTCACTACTTTTGAGTTTAAATTGGAAATAAATCTTCATTTTTGGAAGGTTACCCAAAATCTCCCAGTTCCTAATTATCTCAGTCATTCAATCTGGTTTTTCCAATTCGATCTCGATCGTCCAGCCGAACATAAAAATCTATATAAACCCACCTCCATTCTCATTTGAAGGATCCAAGTTTTTGAGCATCAATTTTATGCAGGTTTTCATATCATCATCATCAAGAAATCTTTGGATCAAAATTCTTGAATCTCTAAGTTGAAATGTTACATAAATCCACTCTGAGCGCCATCCATTTCTAACAGAGTGCAGAGAAGCAATAGAAGGAATCAAGCAAGATGTTGGTAACTGTGCTTTAAATTGTTGTTTTATTTTCAGTTATTGATCTCTTTTTGCTTGTCTTTATTATTTTGTAGGGATTTTTATTATTAGTAGTACATAGGTGGTTTGCATTCCTACCTTAGACACACCATACTAATGTTGAATCCTAGTAATTTGGATCAAGTATGCATCCAAGCCACTCATTTAGAGTCTAGTGGTAAGAATGTATTTAGTAACAATTTTGTATAGAAATTGCCTAAGCTTAAACATACAGGTAAAGAGAAAAAGACAACTACAGTTAAGGATCTCATATGCTCTTATTGTGAGAAGAAAGGTCACGATGAAGAACACTGCTAGTAGTTGCATCCAGAGTTGAAACCAAAGTGAGTTCAGAAACAAAAAGGTAAGGAGAAGGTCATGAGTGTTGCTATGGATCTTGGTTCAGAGTCTGGGGATGAAACTAAGATAACAACAATAGGTTTGAAAGATAAGACTCCTATTGCTAGTATTTCCTTTCATAGTTGTGCTTCTACTTCTCAAGTTAATGATGTCCCTAAAGATAAGAAAAGAAATGAGATTTTTCACATAAGGGTTGTTGCTAAGCATACTACAATTGATTCACTCATAGATAGTGGATCTCAAGTTAAATTAATTTCTAAAGATGTTGTAAGAAACTTGGGATTGAAAACTACACAACATAAGAGACCTTATCCACTAGGTTGGGTTTGCGAAAATGATAAATTGCAAGTAACAAGGCAATGCGCTTTGAGATTTGCAATCACAAGTAAGTTTGTTAATGAGGTACAATTTCATGTGGTTCCACTAGATATTTGTGGGATAGTGTTTAGTAGCCCTTATTTATATGATCGGGAGGCTATTTTCTTAACATTGGGACTTACGCTATTCTTCCTAGACTTTATCAATTCATCTCCTCAAAGTGGCTAGAACTTGGAACACTAACTTGAATTCAAATAAATGACAAAAAGGATGAAGGGTTTAGAGAAATCTAAGCTATTCCTAAGGACAATGATATCAATAAGTGATGCTAAGATGAGTGAATTCCTTAATCAAGCTTTGCTTCACCAGATAAAACAACTACACAAAGATGATGCAATATTTAAAGGGAACGAAGGATTTTAATATTTCAAACATTAATTTAAACACCAAATTCTGGTGTGCAATCCAAATGAACATCCACAATTGTACTCAGTGCTTAACAAGTCTAGACTAACCTTACACCGTGGCTTGCAATCAACAAGCAAAAAAAGGTATAGACATGGAATTCATCTTCACATTTCTCCATTTCAATCAATGAAATTTAACTAAACTATGAGAAGTAGAAACCACAAAAATATTGAAACAACACACAAAGATAAACCATGTCTTCAATAAAAATTGTATATAACTAGTCTTGGTAACAACTTTGTGTCTCCTCCTCCTAATCTCCCACTTGATCTAATTAATTGACTAACTCCTTACAAATGAGAAGGCCAAGCCTTTTATAAACCTCCCAATTACAATGAAGGCCCCAAATTGATTTGAAATTGACAGCCAGGCTAATTTTATGAAAACCCTAATTATGGTTGTTACAACAACCGCTTACAATCATTTAATGTCATTCAATAGAAAAATTGCATTGCTTTGAAATAGATATCCTTTTAAAGATGAACCAATGAGTAAATTCATC
>MU226063.1:1078797-1094828 GCA_018584345.1 Thuja plicata | reverse complement strand
CTTTTCTAGGACATTTGTTTTGTAAAGATATTTATTTTCTATAAAATCTCTTGATATAAATTGATATATCCCTTGTCTTCACACCTAGGGCGCAAGGTATTTTCCTCCTTCCTCTATCTAAGGATTTACTTTCCTTAGCATAGTGGCATTTGTTTATCATATAACATTATTTCCTTATAAAGATGTATGTTTTTTTCTATGGATACTCTCTTATATAAGAGGTGATTGTCCTAGGTCATCACCTCTTCTTTATTTTTCAAATTATTTTCTTTATAAACTCTTTCTCTTGCTTTGGGTTAGATTTTGATTCCTTCATCCTAAGATTCCTCTTCCTCTTGATTACAGGGGGCTTGATGATTGAATCTTTGGTCCCTCTTTTCTTTAGAAGATGACATTTTATCCTAAGCACTCCTCTATGGTGAGGGTCTTGATGATAAGATATCTTCCTTTTTGAGGATCCTTTTTCCATAAGTGACATATCCATTTCATGATTATCTATGTTCGTGGATGTAAGGGTCAAGACTCTTCGCTAAGAATATGGTATACATTGTTGTTAAGCTGGATATCTCCTTACCTTGTGAAGTAGGTATCCTCTTTTCTCTTCCTTATCCTGCCTAGTGGGTAGTCATGATAAGGAGGGGGGAATATATAGGGTCTCCCTTGTACTATAGTTTACATTAATTTACATTTTGCAACATGCTAAATCCTCGAAAGGTAATGCACATAAGTTGCTAAATCCTAAAGGGATACGCATTTTTACTTTTATTTTTGCTAAATCCTGGGAAGGTAACACACATAAGTTCCTAAATCTTGAAGGGACGCACATTTTTAATTTTATTTTTTCTAAATCCTCGGAAGGTAATGCACATAAGTTGCTAAATCCTAAAGAGATACGCACCCTTTTTAAATTTTACAATATGCTAAATCCTTGGAAGGTAACGCACATAAGTTGCTAAATCCTGAAGGGACACACATTTTTACTTTTATTTTTTCTAAATCCTAGGAAGGTAATGCACATAAGTTACTAAATCCTAAAGGGACACGCATTTTTACTTTTATTTTTGCTAAATCCTCAGAAGGTAACGCACATAAGTTGCTAAATCTTGAAGAGATACGCACCCTTTTTAAATTTTACAATATGGTAAATCCTTGGAAGGTAATGCACATAAGTTTCTAAATTCTGAGAAGACACGCATTTTTATATTCCATAGTGATACAAGAATGTGGATCTATGGATATTTTCAAAATTCGTCAGAAGATGCATTACAATTACAAGCATAGTTTATGGGTGAACCTGTTGGGATCTTCCTCCTTGATGATTCATAGTAATGTGGGCATCTTACTAGGTGAGGTAATCACTTTCCCTTCTCTCTCTTTCACTTTCATACTAGTAGGATTAGATCATGAAGCTATGTTATCTATAGTGTTGTTCTTGTCTTGCTTATGTAGTCATGTATGTTTCTATGATTGATTGCTCTTTATTTTTCATATATTTTATGCATGTATGTTGATTTGGAAACCTTGGTCTAAGGGCTCATGTCCTTGACCTAGTTATGTTCTACCTTGTTGTGATCCACTAGATTCTTTCTTCTAACTTTACCGAAAGCATGTTCGATTTCCATACTTCCGCTAAAGTGGGGCCTTAATGTATCATCTTAAAATGGAAGAACTTCCATGATAAGAAAATTTAGCCCTCCTTAGGGGATGGTTTTGACCACCATCATACTATCCCCTCATGTCTGCATCATCTCCTACTTTTGTGCCTATTTAGGACCTTGATTGGGCCTCTCTGGGCACCTTCTATCCCACCTGGCCTTTTTTCTAGGGGTTTTGACCCCCTGAGTCAAGGTCGACCTCAACCTTGACCTAGGTTAGGGTTGAACTTTACCTTGACCTAGGTCAAGGTTGACCTTGACCTTGACCTGGGTCCCCCTTCCAAATCTGGAAACTTCTCAGCTTCTAGAGGTCATCAAAATTTCATTTTCCCGCTTTCGGGTCGGCTGTTTTGGGTTCCGAAGCAGAAAATCCTAAATTGTATTTAATATAGGTCCTCTTATAGGGGCATGGGTCTAATTAGAATTTAATTCTCCTATGTTTCCCTCCTTAGAATATTTTTCCCTAATTTCATATAAAAGGAATCCTTTCTCTCTCATTTTCTCTAAGTGATACAATAAGAAATATTGAGCAAGAAGAAGTCTTCTAAGTGCAAAAAGCTCTAATCAAGATTTTTTCAAGAAGAAAAAGGTTCAAGAATCCATCTTTCTACATGTTCTCAAGCTTTCAAGGTGTTCAATTCTTCCTCTTAAGCATTCAATCTCTACATTGAAGATCAAGGATTCAAGCTTTCAAGCCTTTGAAGGGATTAGGTTCAAACTTTCAAGATTCATCATTCAAATCCTAGATCTAGCCATCATGGTGGTGTGATCTTCCTTCAAGATCCTTTGGCATCCTCAACACTCATTCATTCTCTTCGAGGTGGATTTCAAGCATACAATCATGGAGATTTATAGTTTCTATTGATTCCAAGCTTTCATATTCATATACTTGCTAGCATTTTATATTTTATTGATTTCAAGGTTAATTCCTAAATCAAGGTTTGACTAAGGCAAACCCCTCCCCCCAAAAAACAAATCTATTTTTCTTTCAAGTACAGGTTCAGGATTGAAGATTTGAACTCAGATCTGGATACCCTTTTCAGCAAACTATCAGGATCTGCAAACAGGTTTTTTTTCAGACCTATATAGGTCAGGGTCAAGATTATTGGGTCAGGGGTGAGATTATTGGGTCAAGGTTTACCTTTTTCATAAGATGGTGTTGGATTGGAAAAATATTTCTGGGTTTTGTTTGTCTCTGCATTCTGGTTTTGGATCATACTTTGAATTTTTGAGAAATAGAGTATAGACCTCATAAAATAGTATTCTTTGATCTGCAATTCTTCAAGGTTAGTACTTCCTCTCGTCATTTTCAATTACTGTCATACATCATATCTGCTTAATAATAAAATAGAATTTAAGATCTTCTTCCTTTCTCTCATTTCCAAATGATTGATTCATTTGTGCATTGATCCTTCTTTTGGGTTAATCAACTTGGATCTTTCATTTGTGCATTTGGGGATAAAAGAGGAACATCTTATCTTCCTTCCCCTTATATACAATAATCACATACATAAATTACAAATTAAATGTAAAGGTTAAGTAAATTTAACACCCCTAATCAAATCAACATATAATCTAGTATTCTTCCTTTACACTAATTTAGTCTTATATATAATTTCTCAACTTATATCTAGAACTAAAACTTATGCTTTATGGAATCTAGAACTTAAGCTTGGATCCAGAACTATATACTTTATAGAATCTATATAGACTCAAAATATTGTATTATAAGTATAACTTCCTTGAGAACTTTGATTTTTTTGATTCCTAAAGTAAAGATAAAATAGATACAGTCCATTTGATGGCATATATCTTACCATAAGAATAGAAATTACTACAGAAATGAAACCTAGAAGTGTACAAAAACTAACCATGCCTGTCAATTGAAAAATATCAATTAAGATATAACATCTTGTTAATAATGTGTTATTAATGAAAATGTAGTTCTATTGACCTAGAAAAAATGGAAGTAGCAATCCATCTCTAGCCATTATCATCAAGATTCTGAGTAAAGGAAGAATGGAGCCCATCAGTGTAGATGAAAGTGGAGTCCCTGCACCAAAAGTAAGAATATACTTTGCCCAATACAAGCCATGAATAAAAAATGTAGATAGGAAATATGACTAAAGGGAATTAAATTCCTCCAAGGGTTTCCATCAAACCTTCCTCTATTTGATGTGGGCGTGAATAGCTTTGTTGGGCGTAAAAGACTTTCTACATGCTTTCATTTTTCATTTTACGGTATGATAATGTGATGCAGATCAAAAATTGGGGAACCTTATCAGACAACCTGAATTCGCAGCAACAACACACTAGTGAAAATTAATTCAATAAACAACGCATAATTTTTATTTTATAGAATATCAAAGACAACTTACAATAAATTCCACTAATAAGAGTGGCATCAATAACCTATTTGAACTGGCCTTAGATCTTGAATGCTCTATATATCCTTATACCCCATCTTAACAAAGTAGTTGTCATCCTTGGAAGGATCCCATATGATTTCATCAGATTTATTATTAATATAGATGCTTCTTTCTAATAATATTGTCCTTATCTCTCATTTTTGTCTTCTTCAATTAGCATTTTGCTAACATCTTTCCATTATGCTTTACTAGATAACACATCTACCTCTTATATGTAGTTAATAACTCTTATTCCCCATGTTGTTGTAAGAATTGGAATAGCTGATTGGAGATGAATCCTCACTTTCTATGCCAGAGAAAATTAAAACTTGGAGCAGCCATTAAAAACTCTTCTCAACATGGTTTGCTTGTTTTAAAGGTCTATGAATTAACTCATTCAAAGAAACATGCATTGTAAAGTTGGTGCTACATTCTGATCTCATAAAGTATTGGTGAATTTGTTCTGCTGCTCCTACTTTTACATACATATTCATTAGGTTTTTTTCCTTAATTGGACTTTTAAAAGGTTGTTAGTATTCATTAATTGTAACCAAACATTCTACTTTAATCGTTGATTAGCGAATTATAGTTCATCTTTCTTTCTTTCAGTCTGATCCTTCATTTTATCCATAAAGGAAGGATAGCCTTCAGTCTAATCCCTATATTTATCCGCATGCATATGCCTAACTAAGTAGAACTTAATGTTAATTTCTTTAGCATCTTCACTGCCAAGGTATCTTTCTATAAACTCTATTTTTATTTTATTTTTTCCAACTAGATCTGTGCAGCTACAGCTGCAAATTTCACAATATCCACATCTCATTGACCTCCCTATTTATGGAGTAGATTTCCTCTTAATTTTGAGCACCTCTTTTTTCATTAAAAAAATTAATGGCTGCAACTTCTCTTTAATCATAATACTACACAAAAATTACATTCCTTCTCCTTTGGACGATGACTAATGAATGGTTTGCGTGGCCTACATCTTCCTTGTAGTGGCTTCTCTTCTCCAAATTACATCTACATGGGATTTTAAAATTCTATAATAACCTTCCTTCAATGAAAAGTGGTGTCATATATTTTTGCAGTAGTACATCTTTGAGGTCTCAAACAATGTCTATAGACAATGATTTCCTTGGACTGTGTCTTTAACATGCAGTATGGCTATGATATGTTATAACTATTAAGTTAGAGATTTAGCTTTGTCCCAATTCTCAGAGTTCGGTTATAGTTCACAGTTGTTATTATTAGCATAAACGTAACTCATTTTTATCAATGAATAAAAACTACATAAGGTCCCAGATATTAGGAGAAATTTGACGCTTAAGGAATCAGATCGTGCATTATGTAAACAAACTGCAGTAGTAGTAGCTATAAAAAAAATAAAAATTGTAAGAGACTAACTTGTTGTCAAAGTTGAGGATGCAATTTTGAAGATGTAAGTATTGTTGGTCAACTCACATAAGAGTTTTTGTTTGTGGATTGAAGCCATAGAAGGAATGGTTAAAATAATATTGTTACCATACGAGACAAGGAAGTCCTCAAGGATTGGTGCATCTTGAATTTATGAAACAAAATCAATGAACTTCTCTCATGTTGAGAAGCTTTTCTGTTAGCGTGCAATCCTACAACCTTTTCCATTACCAAGATTCAAAGATTTAGTTGAAAATTTTATAAGTGCTATCAATAGGTTTCCATTATCTTAAAAGGTATTTGGAGGTCAGCTTTGAATAAGTAGTTAGCCGTAATGATAGGATAATCTGATTAGAATATTGTAAACAATGAAAGATAAATAACATTTGAATTAAGTTGTAATACATGTTTGTCCCTAAACTTCTATTAATTCTTCCACTAGATCAGCTTCACATTCAAGGCTAAAACACATTCATCACACAGCATCCTATATTATAGGATAAACAAGTGCACCATGTTAATAGTCAAATTTTAGTCATATTCAAATGTCATTGTGTAAATACTTACACCATTAACAAGCCATATTTGTGTTTGTCCACATTTCAGACCATTGATGGATCCTACTGAGAATATTGACATTCTAGGACGCATAGCTGTAGAGACCACATACACTGGTCTTCTCACGGCTCTTCTTTCTTTTCTTGTCATAGCCAAAGTAGTGTTTTCCTGAGAAGGCAGTACACGAATGGGTAAATGAATTAGAAAAGGAAATTATTTTTATAGAATGGTTATTCATTCCAATGATGTGGATTGTCATGATCAGATTTGCATGAGTAGGGGAGCCTTATTTCATCTAGCTAGTATCCTAAGTCTGAAAGGAAGCTTGAAAAATACAATATACTTGAAGTTAGAAGAACAACTTGTGATGTTTCTCCACACCCTTGGCCACAATCTAAGGAACCGCAAGATTGCCCATAACTTTGGGCACTCGAGAGAGACAGTCAGCCAATACTTCCACAAGGTGTTGAGGGATATCTTAGCACTCCATGAGGATTACTTTATAGCACCTAGTCCAAACACTCCTCCTAAAATTAGTGGGAAGGACTGTTTTGATCCGTTCTTCAAGTTAATTCTTGTGTTACAAATTTTTTGTATGGATTTATATCCTTATCATATTATTGATTGACCGTACAATTGATGGTTGTATCATATAGTATAGGATTGTGTTGGAGCTATCGATGGAACCCAGATACCAGTCACCATCGATATCAACATGCAGGGTAAATATCATGATAGAAAAGGCAACTTGTCACAAAATGTTATGAAGGCGTTATATTTTTCCATTAGTATGCTTAGAGAAAAACATGATCTGCACCATCGATTTACTCTACACCGACAAACAGGGCACAGCACTATCCAACACCAAGGTTACCTGACAAACACTGTTAAGTTTTATCCGATGACAAGAAGGTAAACGATACCCGATGAGTACCAATAGTGCTACCTGACAGTACAACAAAGAGAGGCTACCGACAGATATAGGGAACCTGACGAATAGTTCAGTCAAGGAACACCGACAGACTGCAAGTTTAAACTGACGACCAAGAACCGATAGTCAGTTACATTCTATAAAAAGTGGATCTGACTTTCCATGTCAGATAAATCACTGAAGTTGTATTTATAACTTCTTGATTTTCTTTTAAATCCATTATGTGCGGAGGAAGCAATGTAATTGTTATTTTTTTAATTAGATTTACTATTTTAAAACATACAAACTAAAGATCAAGGTCAAGTTGTAAACCTTGGATCTGAGAGTTAACATTGTACTACATGAATTCCAAGATAGGTCAAATAATTGTATAAATAGGTGCTCAATCCATTGAGAATAGGAGTTTTTGAATGAAGATAGTAGCCACGAAGAGAAACTAAAGACCAGACAGAGAATTCATGCAGATGAACACAAACAGAATCTAATCAATTTTCAAGAATAGAACAGAGGCTACCAACAAGCAGAGAAAAGGCATTCATCAATCACTTAAGGTGATATTATTTTTAAAAGGCTTTAATGGATCTGTAAATCAGCAATAGTAGATTACATACAATCAGGTCAACATTTGTACTCATTCTAAAAAGTGTAGTACACTAATGAAATCCTTTAAATAAATGTGGGCTTAACTGTCCTATTGTAAATCTCATAGCTGAGTGCACACTTAAATCAGTGTTGCAAAAGCTCTTAAATGAGTAGATCTTAATAGTTCTCCACCTTAATACTCTTAACAAGGTAGATCATCAAAAGTGATCAAATTGTAAGCCTTAACTGGCTCTCTTCCATTCTGCAGATAGTGAAGTTTTGTGGGTGTCATCCCCACCGCAGTTTTTACTTCCTAACAAGATTTTTCTATGATACCATATCTTGTGTTATGTGTTTGTCAATTTCTATGAATGATTGAAAACTATTCAATATTGTGAACAAACAATAGATACATAAGAAAGAATAACAGAAATGGATGGTAAATCAGAATTGAATGATTACTAATGATGAATTGTGTAAGGTGCTAAAAGTTTTAGAGGTACTAATTCACCCCTCCCTTCTCAGTACTACTTCCCGTTAATTCCAACAATTGGTATCAGAGCTGAGCATCTTCTTGAAAAGCGTAAAGGCTTAAGAGCAAAGATCATATAATGGAGAAGTAAAAACTTGATAAGAATATTGAGAACAAAAATATTGAGATACAGATGTTCTATGAACAGTATAAAGAAGCAAGAATCAAGATGAGAGAGTTGCTAGATGAAAGAAAAGGTATGGCTA
The DNA here is from genome assembly GCA_018584345.1 of Thuja plicata. NCBI lineage: Eukaryota > Viridiplantae > Streptophyta > Pinopsida > Cupressales > Cupressaceae > Thuja > Thuja plicata. The sequence goes on along the minus strand of MU226063.1, from coordinate 1,086,543 downwards.
CCCGGAACAATGATATAGACTATCAAGAAGAAGAGATTCCAGATTTCTTTAAATCTTTAGGATCAAATGCAAGTAATACATCAGATACATCAGAAAAGAACATCACAAATCTAAAGGAGATCAATCTACATCTGACAGAGAAAATAAAGATGCTACAAATCGGTCAAGAGACCCAGATGGTAAGAATGATTAATGAGATGAGTTATGTCAGACAAGCTAAAATAGAAAGAACACTTTCTATTGATGATAGAAGGAAGATTTTAGATAAACTACAAGAAAAGGAAATGTAAATTCAAAGACATGTTGCACATCACCATGATCTCACAAATCAGATTATCCTTATGAGTCAAGAAGCGAACAGAATAAATGTAGAACTCATTGAGAGAATACAGATTATCAGTGAACTAAGAGAATAAAATGAAAAGCTAAAGCATGAGGTTAGAATTCAACAACAGCATAAAGAGATTATCAGAAAGGTTAGAGAAAGTAATAAAAGAATGGATGACTTTCTCGAGAGACAATGAAGAGTCAACAACAACAGTAGTATAGGCTTTACCAAAAATGGAGAATTGTCAAATCCAAAGAATGTCTACGAAAATCCAAGACCAAGAAATCTAACATGCAAGAACTGTGGAAAGCAAGGGCACACATCAAATGCATGCAGAGGTAAAATGAAAGGTACTCCTAAATCTACACCTACACCTTCATTCATAGGATTATGTTATAAATGTAACAAGAAAGGACATAAGGCTTATGAATGCAAGAGAAAGATAGAAAAGCCAAAGAAGGAAACCTACATGGACAAATATTGTCCTACATGCAAGATGAATGGGCACACATCTGAAGAATGCTGGAAAAACAAAAGGAAAGCATGGAAGCCAAAAGGTAAAGAAGTTCCTTATCAGCCAAAGAGAATCGGTAATCAATATGTATGGGATTACAACACTTGGACAAACTATACAACATGTGGTAGATATGGTCACATTTTTGCAAACTGCATGAGAGCATGGACCAAAAGGTCTAGAGGTTGTTCAAAGTCTAGAATGGCATGCTTACACTATCATAAAGTTGGTCATCTCAAGAAATATTGCAAAGACAGATTGACAGAAACAAGCACATATCCCAATGGTAACACCATTGAAGATATCCAGAGGGTGAGAGACAAAATGTGGATAAAAGCTTCAAGCAATGATGAAGCAGGACCAATCAATGCAAATGGTGACACCCCATCTAATGGATTTGGTGACACCACCAACCCCACTTGAGCTAAACAAGTAAGTATGGAACCGCACTATACCAAGTTATATTTTGCATCCGTTCCATTATATAAATTGATAGATAGTCAAAATATGCATCAACCAAAGATGCATACTACTTTACTTGTTAATAATCTAAGAATGCAACACCATTGGTAAAAACTTACTAAAAATCATCGGTGAGCACAATAATGACTTGTTTATGCTCACCAAAAATTTTTGGTCCACTAGTAAATATGGTAAACTGCCAATGTAACCCAACGACCATCGGTAAGAAAGCAAAGTTTAGAAGTGGTCGTGATAGAATACCGATATCTTTCGGTAAAATCAAGGTGGTTAACAACTACCCCAAACATCATATCTTCACCAAGGATGATTGGAAACATCCTCTCGATGAAACCCATCTTCACATCCTGACGATTTGTTGAGAATTTATTGCAAAGACTTAGGTCAAAAAGTCTATAAATAGTCGACGGGACAACTTCATTTTTCACCCGTGATTTGAAGAGAAAGCAAAGTGACATCAAAGTGATTAAAGAGCAGAGAGAAGAAGTGTCTACAGATCAATTCAGCACATAGAGAAAAGATTCCTCATCACTATTGTGAATTGAAGTAAGTACCAAAGGCACCAAAAGATCTCTGTCATTGTTTTGTCAAGAAAGCCCTAATTTTGAGAAAATCCTAAGTACTTGAAAAACAATGGAAACCACATTGAGAACTGCTAAGTTGAAGAATGAAAAGAAGAATGTGGTGAAACTAATCAAAAATAGCACATGTGTAGAACCTAAGTACCAAATCTGTCTAGAAATTGCATCAAAACCCGATGAAACCGGCACATTTTCAAAAAATTTGCCTAGAGTTTTACTCATAGAAGACATTAGGTCTTATATACACTGCAAGATTGCAGAGATAGGTGATCTAGAAATGGATGAATATTTTAAGAAGCTATGTGATTCCGAAGGAAAACTGAAAGAAGAACACAAACACTTGGAGGTCAAAGGGTTCACCAATGCCCTACATTTCCTAAGGGAATTCAAGATAGAATGGATTAGGTTAGTCTTGAGCAAGATGCATTACAACAAACTATGGCTAGACCAACCCAAGAAAATAACAAAGGATGTTCTTCATGATGTCACTGGTTATCTGATAACTGACAAGCATAGGGCACACAAACATCTATCCATGAAAGAAGTTACAAAACTCACCAATGCAGAAGGAGACAATAGAGGTCTCAAAGTAAACACAATCACCAATGAAGAGTTCAAATTTGGTGCATGTGTTCTTGGTTACAAAAGTTTTAGGCTAGCAGAATGAACAGCATTTCTACAATAGAAGTAAGCACAACTTACAAGATTGTCACAAAAGGAATAAATATGGATCTGTGTGAGATCCTATTGAAACAAATTGATGAAAATATGATCAAAATCAGGTTTGTAAAGAGCAACACATGTAAGTTTGGATCACTTATCATGTGTACATTTTTATATTTTCAAGAATACTTTCCTTCAGTAGGAAAAGTTGTATGGGACTCTACCAAACCGGTAACCCAATAGATTAGTGAACTGATTAAGTCACTAGGAGACAAATTTGAGTATGTCATGTCTATATAATTCCTTGAGTTCAAGGAAAAGATGATGGAAAGAACTAGGATTCCTAAACAACTAGTTGAAAAAAAAAAGGATGAGATATGTTTCATGGTAGACACAGACTTCACACATATCAAACCAGTTATACCAAGAACAGCTTGGTTAGCACCATTAGACTATGAGATCAATATTCATCTAGCTAGAAGTGCAATTGAGGCACTGATCAATGAACCCATTGATAAGAAACAACCAAGGTTTGGAACATATGAGGAGGCCAAATCTAAGATAAAACATGGCCTAGAATTCAAGAAGACTATAAACAAGAAAGATAAAATGGTTAAGAATCTCAAGAAGATTCTATCGGTCTCAGAAGAAGAGCGGGATCAACAAGAGGAAATTGATGAATAGGGAACCATCGGTGAAGAAATAGAAGAAAATAAATTAGATACAGAGGCTATTGAGGCTGATACACCTCCATCTCTAGCTCCTGCAAAGAAGCAAAGAACACAAAGTCAAACTGCTGCTACCGATACCACACCACTAAAGAAAGGTCAAGTAAGGACCTATATGAGGAAGCAGCCAGCAAAAACAACAAAACAACAACCTGTCAAAACCACACCAACAAAGAAAAGAAAAAGGTTTGTCAGGACAAAGGCTAACTTGGATGACACCAAAGATGATGAACCAGATGTAGTAAAGAAAAACTTTAGAAATAAAATGGTAGATGAAGCTGCCAAATCAATTGTTACTCATGGCACAATGACTGATAAAAAGATCAGGCAATGGGATACACTGAATCCAGAGGATCAGAATAAAATACAAGACGCGGTCATAAAATCAATGATTAAGAACAAGTATGCCCCTGCTAAATTTGTAAATCAAATACCTGAAGAGCTAGGTAAAAGGGTATACCAACAGTGGTCATATGCCCTGCAAATAGAAAGAGAAGCAAGAGAAAGAGTTCTTGTGAGACTAATGCCTCCTGAATCCAAAGTTGAAGAGATACAAGAAGTACAAAAGAAACACTCAAGTAAATTTGTAGCCAAAATAAGGGCTTACAAAGTACTAGAGAACAAGTTTATAGAACTGGATTCATTGACAAAAACCAAATGGAGACATCTCCTGGATCTACCAGCAGAGTCAACAAGTGTTTAGAAGTAATTACTTCTCACAAACATACCTCACAGATAGGAGGAGATAGATAATGCAAGTCCTCAGCATATTTCTCTGGATATCAAGAAAGTGATGATGAGCCTATTAACTTAGATACAGGCATGGATGATAATATCCAAGATATCACTCACTATGATTCTGAAAATGATCCAAAGAAGAAAGATGGTGTAATATTTATCACACTTAAGGATCAACAAAGACATCAAGTACTGAAGACATCAGATGGTAAGATAGTTGACATTGTTGATGAACAAGTGCAAGACACTTCAATTATGCACTCAAAAGTGCAAGACCCTACATAGGCTATACAAAAAGATGAGGATGTCATTGCTGACAAGGCACTAACCGAAGAGCAGGACACCAATACTGACAAAGCCCAAATCACAACTCAAAATAACATGTCTATCCTTATAATGAAGGAAATAAACTTACTAGAGGGCAATGAGGGATCAAATGAAAAGGAAACAAGCACACCCAAATACAAGGGTGATGAAGAAACCAAAATAACAATAGATACAACTGTAGAGAAAGTTGCAACCAATGATCTAAAAGATACATCTACTGATCAGAATAAGGAAGAAACTCAAAAGGAAACAAGGGACAAGCCTTCAGAAAAAGGTGAAGAAGGGAAGAAGGATGAGATAGCAAAGAAATCAGGAGCACATTATGCAGAAACACCCAAGGTTAATGAAGAGACGTCTTCACATAACTGATAGGTGCAAACTGAGTAGAAAACATGAGATGCATCATCAACAAAACCTTCCCCAAGCAATTCAGATCGAACAAATGAACTAGCTATGGTAGTTCATACATATGCATCCCCTCAAATCTCAAAGAAGAAGAAAGGAAAGAATAAAAATCCAGTAACTCTGGATGAAATCATTGAGATTCTAGTCTGTGATCCCAGGCAGTTGGATCCAACAACATTGACAAAATATGCAAAGCTCTATGAGAGAAAAGCCATTCAAGACAAGTTGAAGAGAGCGAAAAAAAAGGCCAAGGTATTGGAAGTAGCAAGAAATATACTTCAAAAAATTGTACTAGACATAATTATCGATCAACAAGCTCCAATTATTGATCAACTGGTAATACTCACAGATGCTATAACATCTCATAATACCGATGTTGAGAAGCCAATGGAAGAGAGACTTGAACAAAAGTATGAATTCAAGATCGTAGAGAAGATAAGCCAGGAAGTTGCACTGAAAAAGGTCAAGCTATCTAAATTGGTAAGTAAAATTGACCCAATTTTATCAGAAGCTGTTACCTTAAGCAATAAATTGTGCACTTTAGATCAACTCACTAAGGAGTATACCAACAAGATAGAAAAAATAGATGTTGATCTTCAGTCCAGTGCACAAAATCTAGCCAACACAGAAGAACCACTTAAATTGCACAATCAACAAATCATACAAGCTAGGAATCAGAGACAGGACATTCAGTTTGCAGAGATGAAGTATAGAGATGAGGTCAATGAGCTCCAAGTTAAGCTCTTACTGATACTTACACTCCTACAACAAAATATGACACAGGTAAATGCTCTAATTGCCACCCTTGAAATGTCTGTCCTAGACAACATTAATGATATGCACGCAAGACTAGAGCTACAACACATGGCACTAGAATAGTTGAAAGAACACTGGGAGAAACTAATGGAAGATATCAAAATTACCCATTCTAACGTATTTGACACATTGTAAGTTACACATTTTTGTCACAATTTTGGCATATTATAAGTTGTACGTTCTTTTCATCAGTATCAAAGAAAGGGGGAATTTGATATGTACATCACCTCAGTTAAAAGGAGGAAATTATATGTACCGATGCACACAGTAAGGGGGAGTCATATTATGACAAGGATATAAACATGGTGTAATAATTTCAGTATTATGCACATATCAATTTTTGATAGTAATGTCAAAGGGGGAGATTGAAGGCATTATATTTTGCCATTAGTATGCTTAGAGAAAAATATGATCTGCACCATTGGTTTACTCTACACCGACAGATAGGGCACAACACTATCCAATGCCAAGGTTACCTGACAAACACTGTTAAGTGTTACCCGATGACAAAAAGGTAAACGATACCCGATGAGTAACAACAGTGCTACCTGAAAGTACAGCAAAGAGAGGCTACCGACAGATACAGGGAACCTGATGAATAGTTCAGTCAAGGAACGCCGACAAACTGCAAGTTTAAACTGACGACCAAGAATTGACAGTCAGTTACATTCCGCAAAAAGTGGATCTGACTTTCCACATCAGATAAATCACTGAAGTTGTATTTATAACTTCTTCATTTGCTTTTAAATCAATTATGTGTGGAGGAAGCACTATAATTTTTATTTTTTTAATTAGCTTTATTGTTTTAAAACATACAAACTAAAGATCAAGGTCAAGTTGTAAACCTTGGATCTGAGAGTTAACATTGTAATACATGAATTCCAAGATAGGTCAAATACTTGTATAAATAGGTGTTCAATCCATTGAGAATAGGATTTTTTGAATAAAGATAGTGTTGGAAATACAATAATGGGAAAGCAAGATACTGAGAGGGGGGGTGAATCATATCTTGAAAATTAAACACTTAAAATAAACTTGATCCACATTCATACATATATGAATCTAAAGTAATCTCAGTAATCTCAGATAGCAATCATATAATGAAATAAATAACACATAACACAATAACTTGGTAACCCAGAAACCCAAATAGGTAAAACTGGGGTGGGGATGACACCCACAAAATTCTCCACTAATACAATAATAAAGTGTACCTGTTAAGGTTACAAATGTTTGATTACAGAATGTAATCTACCCTGTGAAAGGTCTACCATGTTAAGAGCTTAAGATCGTTACAATCTGCCATGTGAAAGGATTTGAAACTTACAATGAAGTAAGCACTATGTTAGGAGATTTAAGAAAGGTCTTCTAGAACCACTCTGTTAAGAGAATTTAACCTGATACAATGATTAGAATGTCTCAAGTATTGATCCCTCGATATGCACTCTGATATTGATGACAGATCTCCTCTTTTCAGTACTTCTATGATCTCATAATCTGGTATAGCTTTTCTCTGTCGTTCACTGTGTTATTGTTCTTCTTGATCTCTGCTTCTGAACAAAATAACCCTTTGTGCATTTTACTTCAAAATGCAGTCACTTAGACAATTCCTTTGTTGTCTCCTCATACACTCTGTTAAAAATAGGGTTTTGAAGCAATATAATATACTTATTCAAATCTGATAGTGAGATCTAGATCAATGATCAAGATCTAATACCTGTACCTTGACGGTAAAACAATTAATGTTTACAATGATTCATGCATAGGATAAAACAGTTAAATGCATAACTAATTTCGTAGAAGAATATTAAATGCATACATAAGTTGGCCCAAAATGCTTATATAAGTCAAATGGATCACTTATCCTTGAAGTTTGTATCATTCCTGACATGTATACAAAAACTATTCTGCTCGACACTTAATATCTCTATATCCTTCTCGGCTCGGCAATGTAACTAGGCAAACGGAAAACTACTCGACAATGTTGCTCGGCCTTGCATAGTTTTAGCTCGGCCACAGTGATAACCAGCTAAAACTGACTAATTGAATGACTAAGTGTTGGTCACTAATCATCAACAAAACTTAGAGATTAACAATCTCCCCCTTTGATATTAGTGGCAAAAACACTTATCATTACTTTCATTCATTTCATCAAAATATTGCCTA
>MU226063.1:1045469-1056205 GCA_018584345.1 Thuja plicata | reverse complement strand
AATTAGTAGAAAGGAGATCAACATATATTTTTATGAGCATAAGCATGAAAAAATAGTTGTCTAAAAGAAAAGTAGATGTGCTACTACACATAGTAATAAAAACTAATTCAAGCAACAAGTGAGCTATTGCGAACTAGTTTTCTCCACGAATAGTTTCACCCTTAAAAAAGTCATTTACACCCAATAATTTAGAGGATAGTTGAAGCTCATAAAATGTTAGCTAATTAAGGAAGAAAAGGAAATATAGTAGCCAAAAAGTTCTTTAAATGTTAATGTATTTTTACTTTGTCTATGACTGTGTAGTTGCGCATTTTCTAGAAAATAAAGCAATCAATGATCTTAAATTAAAAAAAGTTTAAAAAAAAAATAACAATTAAAAAAAAATTCAAAATAAAACAAATAAAAAAATGGACAAAATAAACCACAACATTAAATTAAACATTATTAAATAATAATAATAAAACTATAAAGTCTTTGTCCAATTCCAATTCCAATTCGAAATGTAGAACCAAACATAGAACATGGAATGTCTAATTCCAATTTCAATTCCAATTCCAATTTGAAACTATTGAACCAAACACGGAAGTTGGAATTTGTCAGTTCCAATTCCGATTTCAAAACTGGCAACCAAGCACAGAAGATGAATTGACTAATCCATCTTCCAAGTCAACCAAACGGTCCAAATTATAACCGGAAGATACAAAACCGGAATTTCAAATTCAAAACCCGATTTTGAGATAATCAGGTTTTGAGTCAAATTTCAATTCCCCAACCAAACGGGGCTAATAGATGAATAATTTCCATAGCATGTTTAACCATATTAGATTTCCATAATCTTTCCAATGAGAAATTAGACCAAATTTTGGAAATAAAATGTACAATCAGCAAATAGTGTCTCTCCCTGCACCTTTGAATTTAAGGAATATGAAATAGCTTATTTTACTACTGTTGCACCCTTTACTAGGTCTGCAGAAAACAAAATATCAAGAATATGCTTACTTCAATGCTCCAATCTTCATGCCATTTTTATATCCTTTTGAATCTTTAGGCACAACTCAAACTATTGTCAAGCAAAGAATTTGGATGTTTGAATGAAAATGCCCATTCACTATCATGTTCAGATGCCAATCGATTTCAATACGTGTGTTGCTTCTACACTTTCCATGCATGCCATACGCCTTATTCCACTGACACTATCTGAGAAAAAATGGCTCACTCTACAGGCAACTCATCTCATTACCTTACTTGTGTCGCTCTAATCAGTGTACTTCATATGTCACTTGGTCCAAGTTTCCTGCACATAGGATTGGGAAACAATAAACCGTTCCCACAGTGACAGTTGCGCTGTGTATCACTTACTCTTCTAATGTATTTACTTTGTAACAGTTTTAAATGGACTTCGTTAGAAATGTGATTACCTTCATAAAAGTCTAGCATGCAGCATTTATAATATTGCTTCATACTCAACTACCGGAAGCAAACTCTACTTTACTAAAAAGTTGGTAAGAGGCCATAGGGACACTAAATTTTACACTTATTAATGGAAAGCGGCCTTTTGAATGATGTAATCTCGTCGCAATCCCTGCATAGGCAAAAGTGGACTAGCAGATACAGTTTTCAAGAACTTTGAAAAAGCAATATATAATTAAAAAGAGAAAATATTTGATCCATTGTATCTGTCACCTTCCAACCATGGAAAACATGCAAAACCTAGCGCCCATCATACCTTCATGTAGCACAAGATTCAATGTCTTTAAGTCCCATCCCTTAACAATGAATAACATTCCAGATCCCCTTACACGCCAATTTCTATCCTCTTCTTTGCTCAAAATAAAGACTTTTCACATCACCATTTCTAACTCATCGCAGCTATGAATCTTCTATTCAAAATGCCCAAACATATTATCATTGCTCTGATACCATTTTATTGATTAATGAACAACAAAATATATAATGGAGAATTGCAATTAGGAAAACTGCACAAACTGTAAAACTGTAACTGCCTACATAACCATGCAAAACAGTATGCAATGTGCCAAAAAGATCTACATTTCAATTCTCACACATATCACAAATTGAGTAGAAAGCTTACACAACCTTTGCCACACTTATCAACTTAATGAGTAGATAGCTTACACAACCTTCCGCACTTGTCAACTTATTCATTTCCATACTAAATATTGGAATGGATCAAATTACAATTATATATGCAAATCCTAAATTAATTACATCCTTAAGTCGACCTAGAACTTGTTGTAAAGCCAATCACATGAATAAGCCTTAAACCAGACATGTAATAGGCCTTGTCCCAAAGCCAACATATTATACCAGGACTAGGAACACACTGTGCATTATCCAACACTAACTCTACTAATCCCTATCAACCTCCACACACTTCATCCAACTGGCAAACAGTGCAATACCCTGGAGCATTTAACAGGAATATCAACACAGACAATGAACTACTCAGTGTGAGCACATTGTCGACCATAACTTTCCTGGATCTCCACCTCTGAAACTTGAATAGATTTGTAATAATCTTCCAAACTGCAAGACAAAAATATCACTATGGTAGAAAGCAGTACAAAGCACTGTGTCAATGCACATATAGTTTCTAAGCAATAGACCTTGGAAACATCCTGAAGACTCTTCCGAATCTTCGCAAACAACTGAAACTGATGACATATAGCAGGGATATCCAACAAAGCTGACTCTATCCTTCTGGAACACAAATGCTCTGACATTACATGACACGACAAAGGTAGTTAAAATTAAAGCAACCTTTTGAATACCTCAAAGTGAGAGGAACATAAGGATAATTTAACAGCTCCCATGATATAAACCTTTTACATCAATGACAAACAACGCTATCTTCAACAGAACCTTAATAATTCAAAATGGATTAAGTTAAGCTATCAAATTTAGAGATCAAAAGCTGATGCTCATTCCCAATTAATAGCTTGGAAAGTGCTCCACATCAAGATGTCAATCAATGAGCACTTCTCCATCTTCCCGCCCATGATTTGTCTTCTTTTCTCCAAAAGAGAGTCCAAGAAACATGGATTTTGGCTTTGTGCCCAAGCTCGTCAATTGTGTTACTTCATCTTTGACACTGTCCAAAATCTCTTCCCTCGATGTTGGTCTTGGAAAACTACACTTCTTGCACTTTCTCAGCACAATGTCATGACCCAAACTCTGATATAAGTTATATATAACTTCTTCTGGAGGTTTAGATATCTCATTTTATTTTATTTTTCCATTCAAGTTAAATCCAAATTGTGCTAGAGCTCAACCCTTCATATTTACATTCTACAAAATTCTCCTCAATTAAAATTCACATTTGTATTGAAATATTACATACATTTAAGGGACTTCAAGATAGGTACAAAAATACAACTCCGAAGAGAGTTTACATCGTTGGGCATGATGACAATAGTGTGTCTATGGAGAAAGACATTCCTCATTATGAGAATATGATTGATTATGCTAAGGCTGTGGATTTGAGAATTTACATTGATTACGTTCAGGTTGTTGATTTGAAAAATCACACTAATTACATTGGGGTTGTTGAAAGCGTGATTTGGGGTGTATCCAGGGGCTGATGTTTTTTGAGATATTTAAAGGGAAAGCTTGATGCTGTTTCTGTGTATGTTGCTACAGGTTGCTGGATACTGATATATCTTGCTAGTTGTTTCAGCAGGCGGTGGTGATTGTTGGTGAAAATATTACTTGTTATTTTTGCTGCTGACAGCTGTGCTGTTCTTTTGCTGCTTTGCAGCTCATTTCTGCAGATTTTCTTGCTGCTTTACAGCTCTCTCTGTTGTAATTGATTTCTCTTTTTTCCAGTTAAAAAAAAAGATGAGATGGAGCTTGCACTCTGATTATATGCAAAAATTCATCAAACATAGCTAGCTGACTTGAGCAAGCTCCTGGTAATACAATTCCTTTCACTTAACCTTCAGATATGTAGCCTGTAAGAAGATATCCGAAGGTATACAATATCTTTGACTTGCCTTGAATTTTATAGGCTGCAAGAGATGCCCAAAATTTTCCATGACGAGGACTTGAAAGGGAACTATATGAGGGAGCCATCATGATCGGTAAACCAAAAGATCCTAAATTGTTCATATCAACGCCTATTAATGCTAGTAGTTTAAGCATAGGCAAAGCCCCTAATACGGTTTGAACAACTACAATAAAATTTGCACAAAAGCCAATCATTTAAAGGGTGGCTAATGATGTACGGTTAGTCTTGGTGGTAACACAGAATTTTTCCCAACCAAATACTTAAACCCAGAGGCAGGTCAAAGGCCATTAGACATTCTATATCCTTAAGATGGACAACTCATAATCCAAGAGAATATTAGAGGAATCAATAATAAAATGTCTGCTAAAAGCTAAGTTGCCCGTTCGAATTCGGGTTCGGATGCGGGTTCGAGATTCGGGTTTGAAATTCGTTCAAATTTTTTTGGGGGTGGGTTCGAATTCGTTTTGGGTTCGTTCGTAAAAAAACATATGTTATGTGTGTGTGTGTGTGTGTGTGTGTGTGTATGCATATGTTTATATATGCAGCAGCAAATAAGTTCATACACCACTATGCTAATAGTAAAGCAACATAGCAAAATACACCACCATATATATTAATGTTTTAGTCCAAATTCACCATAAAAACAGCAAAACTCGTGCCGGGTTCGTCTGACAGAATTTGGGCAGACTTTTGCAAGAATGTAATAAGGACCAGACTTTTGCAAGAAACGGACCAGACTTTGGGGTTGCCAAGGAAGAATTTGGTAACTTAGGCTAAAAGCAAAGAAGCAAGCTCAAGGGAATAAGCTACCTTTGACTTAGCCTTAAGATACGCAACTTGCAAAAAGATATCCGTGGAATACAATACTTCTTAGAAGATATCCAATGGAATGCAATTACAACTAAAAGCAAAGAAGCAAGCTCAAAGGAATAAGCTACCTTTGAGTTTGCCTTAAGATATATAACCTGCAAAAAGATATCGGTGGAATAAGAAAATGTCTAATGGAAAGCAATATAACTAAAAGCAAAGAAGCAAGCTCAAAGGAATAAGCTACCTTTGAGTTTGCCTTAAGATATGTAACCTGCAAAAAGATATCAGTGGAATAAGAAAATGTCTAATGGAAAGCATTATCTTTGACTTCACCTTTAGATATGTAACCTGAAAGGTAATTTCGTAAAGTCCCTATGTTAACCTGAATCATTTTGATCTACTTTCTAGCATGGTGAACATTGTAAAAACTGAAAGAATTTATTTGTTTATACCAGTATTTGCCAATGCATAGAAGCCTAAAATTGGGCTGCACTACTCATCAAGTCCGTCTTAGTATGATGAACTTTGCCAAAACTAGAGGAATTTGGTGGGTATTCCAGTCTTAGCCAACGCATAGGGGCCCAAATTAGGGCTTCTTTGGTAGTGCACTCTGGTGAGTATTATTTGTCAAGCCTGTCGATGTAGCCACTATTTCCAAGTAGCCTTCAACACTTCTGCTGCTAATAATGTCATCTCAAATGTGCTCTTAACTAGTCTTCTCACTGGACAGTGTACGATCCTCACTCGAAAGAGTGGGATTCCCAAGCCCTACAATATAGTAAAATTCAGTGCACAATGTAAGGCTTCTGCACTCATATCTGACATACAAATCACTTCATCCCACTCCATCGCGCATCCATTTTGTGCCCAAGGGAAGAGATCAAGCACTAAACTGAGGCTGCACTATAGGTTTTTCAATGCCCCTCAAACAATTGGCTAGTATTTACTATTTATTATTTGGCACATCTATAAAAGCAGACGCCTATAAAATCCAAAAAAGCAGACCCGTCTGCCCACTGCCATAAGAAGTTTTTAATAGGCCATTCCCCAGTAGCTCCTGTAAATATAAAATATCAAATCAAACAATAGACAAATTGTTTATAATAATCAATTTTAATTTGACCTAAAACCATTTCGATTCAGTTCACACGGCTATTCTCAATTGAAAGTCTTTCACGGAGAACTAACCGTCAAATAAAAAACACTTGAGATCTTCCTCAATAAAAATGCAACAAAGCTCAAATCCTCGACCAACAATGCCAATTCACGGTAACCTGAAAATTTTCTAAGAAAAATTGCATTAATATTTTATCCAATGAATTTACAATCTCATGATAAAACCAAATTGGTTTGGATGCAAAAATATTCTGCAATCATTACAGTTTTAAGGGATAGGTTAAATCCTCCAGCAAAAGAGTATATAATTTCAAGATCGGTTTACATAATACATGCATTTGCAAACCAATATGACCCTTGTGGGACCAGTCGGTTCAAACCCAGTCCTTAATCCATCTCTTAACCATACAAGATTTCCTACAACCATATAGGAAATTAAGAGATCTAGTTGCATTAATTGTCATTCTAGAAAGAAAGCTCAACCCCCAAGAATCCTCTTTAAGCCTGACTTCTGCTCAGCAGTCAACCTGGTTGGGAATTTGATATCAAACTTAATTCGTAGGTTGCCTTTCCGTCCAAGTTCTTTGCCGATGGGCATTCCTTCATTTGGTATTACTTTTTCACTGCCGGGACTTATAACTTCCGTAATAGGAATGGTTAAATTCCTACCATCCAAAGTTACCAAATTCAACGTGCAACCTGTGAGTGCATCTACAAGGGAAATTTTTTGAGTGACTACTAGATCATTTCCTTCCCTCTTGTAAACACTGTGTGGCTTTTCATCAATCACAAATACAAGATCCGCAGCAAGGACACCTGGCTGCTCATTGCCCTTTTCAGGAAAGGTAATCTTTGTTCCTTTTTTCCATCCAGGTTTAACCTCAATAGTTAAAATCTCTTCAACTGGCATTGATTTCCTGATTTCAAAAAAAAAAAACTACCTCAGTTAGACAACTAGACTACTAGTACCAAAATAATACATGCTGTATTAAAAAATGAGAAAAAACCACAAACATTTCACTTAAAAGCAACTTACCCGCTAGCATCCACAATATTTCTTGATATTTTCATTTTTCTTGTAGAGCCACTATAAAGCTCTTCCAAGGTGCATGGCAACTTATTTTCCAGCGGTGCAGCCTTACGAGGTCCACCAGCAGATGCATCACCAAAGGATCTGAAAACATTTTCAGTGCCACCAAACCCTCCAAACATTCCATCATGAAATCTTGATCCTCTTGTACTCATGCTGCTAAAGCCACCCATTCCTCCAAAAGGGCTTGAACCACCAAAGAACTCTGCAAATATATCTTCTGCGTTCCTGGGGTTAAATCTAAACACATTTGGTCCGGCATTGCCATTATAATGGGAGGAACCAGAGCCACCAGCTTCAGGTGGAGGAACTCCTTTCAGTCCTTCTTCACCATACTGATCATAAATTGCCCGCTTTTGAGGATCACTTAAAACCTGTTATCAAAGGCAAACCAAACCTCAGAGGCAAGCACAAACAAATAATACAAAATTCATGAGACTTAGGACAAGAACGCCTTTTGTGATTCAGCTAAATTGAAGAAAACGAAATACAGAAATACAATGGCTACAAGACTACTCTAAATTTGCGATGAAACAACAGTAAGTTTAATTACTACAAAACTGAATCCCTATGCTTAATCACTACAGAACTGAATCCATAGACACATAATAGTATGAGTTAAATTTATAAAATGGATGACAAAAGAAGGGGCACGTTAAACCCACATTATCAGTGGAATAAATTGAGGCACTCTTTTATTATTTCAAAAAGCAATGCGCAGCATGGATTGGGGTGTGAGTGTATTATATTTTTGTGGAAGCAAGAACGAGAACAAAATTGAGTTACAGGTATTTGAAACATCAAAATGTAAACAGCCAAGTTAACTTATCACTGTGTGCTGGAAAGCGCTTACGTATTTCTAATAAAGAATGATATCCCAGTAATAGAAAATATTTCAACTTCTCCAAAGAATATGAGAGACATATCACTAAAATTATAAACGGACTTAACACTTCAAAAGTAAACTGTCAAGAATCGAAGATTACAAAGAACTTTCAAAAAATGGGATCAAACACCCCCAGTAAGACAAGGTGTGTTAGATCATTGAACTTATTATAAACAAACAAGAGATGTTTAGCTCAGAATTACGACATATTAAAAAAAAATTAAAAATACATGATTCATGGACGACAAAGAGCTGGAAATGAGTGCTACAAAATCTGCATCAGAACAAGCTATTATGGCACAGCCTGCCACAAAACTATGAAAGGTATAGACTGTACTTCAAAATAAGGAAAAGGCATACAACGTGGATTCATTAATACAATCAGTTTTAAAGTCTGGTCGACATCAAAAGTTAATAAAAACATTTTCACATCAAAGCTGAGGAAATTCTGATGCTGGTAAGGCCAGAGCTAATTCCTCTTATGGAAAAAACAAGACAAGGGAAATGGAAACAATCCCCTTCTAGTTTCGACCCGAAAACTTGCTTGCACCCCATTTGGAGTCTGGCTAGTTTTTCCAAACCACAGGAAAAACAATTTAATAAAAAATTTCCCTGTTTCGACAAATTCCTCCTTAGGCTTCGTTCATTGCACGCTCATTCCGTTAAATATTATAAAAACAGAAACCAGTAGATTGAACAATTTATAACAGCCACACAAAAGTTTAATAAGCTTGAGCATTTGGGGGAAGCCCCTGCCATAAATTTAGAGGCAGGCAGGGGTCATGAAATCATTTGACCATATTCACAAGAAATATATGTTTAATATACAACAAAAACGAATTCAGAAACCAAATCCAAGCCATACACAAAATCATTTACGAAAATCGATTTATCAATTCTGTCCATAGTTTTATTCGATCTGAGAGACTAAGAAAATAAATTCAAAAAGAAAAAATTATGCCAAAATGCGTTGCAGTACTACTTGCTTCGAGTCTTATGAATAAAAGCCACGAGAATCTTCTCCATACCAGCACCTATTTTCGCTTTTGTGAATACCCACTTCCTCCCACGGCACATTGAATAAGCCATATGACTGTTTAAACCTCCGCGATGGGTTGATGTAAAACTAAAGCTAACCCTAATCATTACGCATTGATCGGTTTATGCCTCATTAAGACTTTGATCGAAATCATTGCGTCTAAATGCAAACTCAGTATGGCTTCGACTCAAATGCCATTTTAGGGTTAGAAAAAAACAAAACCAAAATCTCAAAAAGCGAAAGACTAAGATAGCCAATTACGGATTTCATACAAAATGGAGAAATGGGCGGATTTAATTAAATCTACGAGACCGGATCTACTTACCAGTTACCCAAGAAAGAACACAAAATTGAGTTCTAATTCAGCGCATAACCCGGTTTGAGAACAGAGAAATGAAAGACAAGCATATCTGTTATAAAATGAGGAATAATCACTCAGATATAAACCAAAAAAACGATTAATTAAGATGTCAAAGTTCCAGTTTTCAAACCTCATAAGCCTCAGAAATCTCTTTAAATTTGGCCTCAGCTTCCTTCTTATTATTTGGATTCTTGTCAGGGTGCCATTTCATTGCCAATTTTCTGTACGCCTTCTTCAGATCATCGTCCGTAGCACTTCGCCCTACCTTCAGAACTTTGTAGTAATCCGCACCCATCTCCAGATATCGAACACAATAGCTCCTCAAAAATAATTCTCCGAGTTAAATGTAAATTCAGAAACAAAAAAAAAACCAAAACGGTAGTTAACAGAACAAATTTGCGTTGCCAATTGTACCTCCAGTGAACAAAGATCATATAAACAGAGAGGAGAAGGGGAAGGAGGCTTTGAGAAGCTTCTAGGCCTGCATCGAAAGATCAAATCTCGCTCTCTCTCTCTATAAACTAATTAATTAATCTCAGTTAGTTGTTCCTCCAACAAACATAAAATCTTGATTTCTTTTAATAAAGTAATAATTAATTAATCTCTTTTATTTGTTCCTCCTCCAAAGATAAAATCTTGCACTATTAACTTGATTTTTTGCTCTTTGATTTTTAATTATATAATTAATATTTGGTGTGAGTCTTCTATATTTTATGATATATTTACCAAATTAAAAAAATGGTTATGTTTTTTAATTGCTATTTTCTCTTCTTCATTTTACTTGTTTTGGTTTTGGGTTTGTTAGTGTGTTTTGATGCTTTGTATTTGCTTTCAAGAATAATTTTGTGTCCTTTTTTAAAAAGAAAGTGTGTGTAATTTTATATAAATTAAGAAAGTCTAACACACTTATTCATCTAAAAAATATTCTAACTTAGAAATTATTGTGAATTTTAGAATGTATGGAAAGCGAAGGAAGATCCTTTTATAGTCCACTATATCAGAGGGTTTGAACTTGTAATCTCTCTTTCAAGAGTACAAGTTCTCCACCAAGCGTACAGTTGAAAAGCATCTATTTTGTACTCGTTAAAAAAAGGGATTAAATTTGTGTAAGGATTGTGTACATGCACTTCAAGTTTTCTAGGTTCAATCTTCAACTTATATATTTAGAAATGTATTCAATCTTAATAAGTTTTTTCAATTTTATTTATTATTATGTATAGTTTTATTCAATTAGTGTGACCATGATAATTTCTAGTTATTATGTTTATAAGTTGTAGAGGGTGTAACACCCCAAAATTGGCATCTTGAAACCCTAACCAATTTTGTTGCATTTGTCGCTCTTCTAAATCATCAAAGTCCTATTGTACTAGGCAATTCTGAGTTTTCACTGACTCTACTCGACCTGAG
>MU226063.1:997876-1013069 GCA_018584345.1 Thuja plicata | reverse complement strand
GTTTGATGTAGCAGAGAGGAAGAGGTTCATATTTAAGAAGCATCCATTCAAATCCATACTGGATGATGTGGAAGGGGCTTTCTCCAAAACCCCGCTTGGCGTTGTTCACGTGGAAGATATCCGCACATACATTTACTATAAGAAGGAATCATTAGGAGATGATAATATAGCCACTCATATGGCATCAATGTTAAATTCGAATTTCACATTCAAGGATGAGTTCGCGCACTTACAAGATAACCCTATTCTTGAGTATTCGAATGCGCATGAGTTTGAAGAACCAGAATGGGTAAAGATTCTGTTAAGCAGGATACATGATGATCTTTATTGGATTGGTGATGTCCCTATTCGCATCACTACAGAACTAATCCATCAGTTAACCGGACTTCCAATGACTAGACCAGTGTTTCCCACTGGTAAGGATGTCAAGAAAAAAATTGAGCAAGTTTGTTTGTCTAGGAGTGATAGGCGCGGAATGACAGTTGACCCTATCAAGGAAGATGACATTAAAATCCTGACAATGATACTTGGATACAGTTTTCAGCAAGCAAGCAGGTTGAATAGTGTCTCTACAGCAACAGTCCTTGCAGCTATCAGAATAGTGAAGGATAACACCCAATACAACCTATGTGAGATCTTGCGCGGTCAATTGATTGACAATATCAGAATCATCAAACATGACAGGAGCAAAACATTCAGGTTTGGATCTCTGATCATCTATTTGTATTACCATATAGTTGGAAAGGTTGCAGACCTTTATCTAGACAAGGGCAGACCTACAATGTCTCAGATCTCTCTCAAAGCCACAAGTTAAATTATTATTAATATTCACAGATATTTATAAAGAACAAAGGAATTAAAAATAAAATCTGTTATGATAAATTAAGATAGTTTCAGAAAAATTATCTAGAAGTGTATAATAATGTGGCGATTGTTGGTATGTATGGTAATAAAGATTTTCCGCGAATAGGAGACATCAGCATTGGTTGATTCACCAAATATTCTTTAATTTGGTTGAAGTAATTTTCACACATCTCATCCCAATTGAAAGTGACTCCTTTATGCAATGTTTTTTTGTGAATGGTTGTGCCTTATCAGCTAACTAAGAAATGAATCGTCTGATTGATTGAAGCTTCCCTTGTAACGTCCTTGTTTGACTAATATTCTTAACAGGTTACATTTCCATGATTTCTTTTACCTTTTCTGGATCTACTTCAATGTCTTTAGTTGAGACAAAAAAAGGCCCAAGAGTTTCTTCTATGTCACTCCAAAGGCACATTTCTTTGGATTGAGTCTTAGTCTGAATTGTTCCATTCTATCAAGGATCCTTCCCAAATATGTGAGGTGAGTTATCATGTTGACCTATTTTTCCAATGGGTCGTCCACATAATCCTCCATATTCTTGTGCATCATTTCATGAAATATGGTAGTCATTGCTCTTTGATAAGTCGCACCAGCATTTTTTAGTCCAATTGGTATTACATTCCAACAAAATGTGTCCCAAGTGCATGTGAATGTTTTCTTTTCTTGGTCCTCAGTTTTTATTTTGATATGTTTGTAGCCCGAGAATCTATCCATTAGTGATTACATTTCATATCCGGTGGTAAGATCCATGATCATTTCAATATTTGGAAGCGGGAAGACATCTTTTGGACAGGCTCTATTGAGATCTCGTAAATTTGTACACACTCGTATTGATTTGTCTAGTTTTGATACAAGAACAATATTAAAAACCCATTCCTCATATGTTATAGCTCTGATAAAACCATCTTTAAGCAATTTTTCCAATTCTGCTTTGACTAGCAATGCCACATGTGGATGCATTTTCCTTAATTTTTGTTCTACTAGTTTAACCCCAGGGGCTATAGATAAATGATGTATTATTAGATCAGGTTCTAAGCCCGGCATATCAGAATAAGACCGTGCAAAATTGATTTTATTCTTCATGGAGAACTGTGTGAATTATTATTATTCATCTCCTTTTATAAAGATGGCAATATGCACTAGTTGAGGTGCTTCTGTTGTTCCCAAAGTAATTTGTTTCGGTTCAATTAACACTGAAGATCTTTCCTGAAAGTGATTGCGGAGAATATCAAGATTCCCTTCGTCGGGTTTCTCAGAGCGATTTTCACCATCGGTGCATAATTTATTTTTACTATTTTTGGATCTGATACTCCCACTAAGTGGTTTTCACCATCAGATCGCGTATTCTTTTTTTCTTTTTCTCTTTAGACTCAGAAACTTGATATCCCCCTCTGTCATGATCATGCTCGTTTCATTGGTGGAAGAGGTAAGGGGTTCAATTGCATTCAAGTAACAGGCCAAAGTATAGTCATTGGGAAAGGTAAGTAGGTCCATGGGTTCATTTTGACTCCATTCAAAAAGTTCAGAATGCATTAAGAATAAGGATTCAACTAGTTGAAGGGACATCACTACATTATCATCAAAACTAACGACCGTTAAGACAAGTTCTAGTAAGTTACTTTCTAAAGAATTATTGAGACCATAAAAGAGTCCTAGCATCGTCACTAGTCATTATTAGTATTACGTGAACCTAATCTGACTAATCTATCATTGGAACTTTGTCCCTCCTCTAATTCATAAGCATATTTGTGAATCACATCTATCTCAATATCAGTTGTAGCATCAGAGAATGAATCCCATTCATATTCATGACAGTAAGTTTTAGTAGCATGTGGTATATTTAAAACATGAATAATGGTGACTAGCTTTCCCCAATGAGGATGTCTTTCTCTTTGTTCACTTTCAGATTCTTTCTCAAATTCATACTCATGGGAGTCGGTTTGACTAGCATCTGATCTATTCAAGAAACTTGCAATAGTCATTGGTGTTTCTTCCTCAATGGGACTAATCTCAAGTTATTGAATGGGTTGTTGTTGAGTCACAGAGGACTCTCCTTAAATATTTCACTCATTCATATTTGGTCTTCTCTTTGAAGTGTATTGATTTCATCTTGTCTATGTTGTTCCACTTCTTGTGATGATTGTTGAGAGAAAATTGTTTCTTCTTGTCTTGATTGTTGTGGTATGTAGTGTTCTCCTTGATAAGTAGTGTTTTCTCCTTGTAGATATAGAATCCTTTCAAATGATATAGGTGTATAGTCTACCTCTTACCCTTCATTAGATCATCCTCTTGATGATCAACGATTGGGCCGTTTTGAATTAAGAGGGTGACTTCTTCTTTGTAACCTAATCCCATTTTCTCTTTGGGATTTCTAAAGTCAATGTGAATAGATTCAACAAGGCCTTCTTTATTCTTTCCAAGAGGACCTTGGCTTTTGTATCTCATTTTCTGCATGATGTGATAACCCTTCCCATATTTGTCAGTAGATATTTCAACACATTTAACCTCTTGGGTTGCTTCTACTTTTGTATCTCTATACAACCATTTTAGAATAGCTTTGTCTTCATTCTCCTCTTCTAAGGAATTAGAAGCTCGTACAAATGTTTCATCATATATTGTTAATGCCTTAGAGCTAGAGGGTTTTAAATATGATGATGGTTTTGCATAAGACCTGGGAGAGGTTGGTAGATCATCCATAGATGGCAATGGATCAAGTTTGTATTCTCTCATTGTTGTATCCTTGATTTTCAATTTCTTTTCAAAGTCACTCATCGCAGCAGCTCTAGAGCTTTCAGCTTGTTGATCTTTTGAATCTTCTCTATTATGTGGCATCATGCTATCAGTAGCTTGTTTCAATGTATTGCAAGAATAACTAGTATTCGCTGCAAATCTTACCTCTACTCCATTGTATGGAAGCTTCACACATTTATTGTATGTTGATTGTACATCCTGCATCTCATGAATCCAAAGTCTGCCGAATAGGATGTTGTAAGCTAGAGGAAAATCAAGCACTTGAAAAATGATGTCTCTTTCAATGGGTCCCACTCTGATAGGCAATACGACCAAACCTTTAGATGATCTCTCTTCTTCATCATATGCCTTAATAGTAATTTTTCTTCTAGGATATATTGCATGTCCAGATAATCCCAAGGCTTTCACCAAATTGAAGGTACAAATTTTCAAACCAGGGCCTGCATCTATCAAGCCTCTCTTGACTCGATGTTTATAGATGAATACCTCTATATACAATGGTTGGTTATGCGGATGATTGAGTGACTTTTCATCCTCTTCCAAGAACGAGAGATAGTATGGTGTTTTCAAATGACAAACTATAGCTTGGAATTGAGTAACATCTAAATCCTTCAAGGCAGTTATCTCTAAAAGGGATGATTCGAGAATATCCTTATGTGCAAGAGATATTTTTAATAATTCTAGGATCGAAATTTGTGCGGGGGTACATTGAAGCTGGTCCACCAAGTTGTAATTTGATGATAACGATGATGAGAGTTGCTTGGAGGTAAGCGATTTTTATTATGTGTTGCTTTGATGAGACACCCTTGAGAGTAACTTTGGATTCACTTTGTGTCACAATGTTGGAAGATTCAGACTCCATTTCGTCTTTGATATTGATGATATTATCAAAATTCTCATAGGGTTCAAGCATATTGATCATATTTTTGTATGAATAAGTATAATTAACTTTAGCATCTTTGGAGCTTGATGTTCCACCTTTCTCATATTTAGGTAGAGGCTCTTTGAATGTTGTGATCATCGTTGCTCTTGTGTCCATCCACTGTGATTGTTTTATTATCAATTAGATCTCGAATCACATGCTTGAGTTTCATCCATTCGTTTGTCTTGTGACCTTTATTGTGGTGGTACGCACAATAGTGATTTTTGTTCCCCCACTTTGACTTTATTTGTGGTTCCCAAGCTCATGACTCAGGCAATGTGATAATCTTATGTGCTGGAAGAGTCTTCAATGTTGCCTCCAATGGTTCTCTGAGAGGAGTGAACATTTATTTAGGACCATATGCCCAAGGTGCTTTATCCTTATTTTATCCATGATTGTCTTTGAACGTCGATGTGGTGTTAGGAGTCTTAGCAGCTTGAGTGTTACTTGAGAGATTAAAGACTGACTTCTTTGGTTTGATATGAGATGCTTCTATAACTTTGTCGTTCACCGCATTTTTTTCTTTTTTCAAAACTTTGACTTATCGTTGTTATTGTGATTGGAATTAGCATTATTGGAGAATTTGTTTTCCTTATAGATCTTGATTTCTTCTTTTCTTATCAAAACATCCTTAGCTTTTATGATGTTGTCCACCATTTCATTAAAGGTAGTTAAACATTGCATTCGAAGTGAAAAGTTCATCTCTGAGATTAGATTATTGGTAAAGATATCCATCTTTTCATTTTCAGGAATCTCTCAAGAATATCATGCAAATATTCTTCTCCACCTTTGAAGGAAGGAAACGAATGCTTCTCCATTCTCTTACTTTGTGCTACAGACATCCAACTTTGTGACAGCATGTTTGATATTGTAAGAATATTGTTGCATGAATTGTTTGATTAAGTCTTCAAAGCAGCTTATACATTTCATCTAAGCATTCTTAGTCAGCAGCTTATACATTTCATCTTAAGCATTCTTAGTCAATAGTTTATGAGAACAGAAAACCTTACATCATATACACAAACCCAACTACAGATTACTAAATTCAGTAATAATACTCCCCGCCCATATCCCCACCCCTGTAATTTTTGGTGGCTAATGTCCATATATAATATTGCTATACAATTATTCATTAACTCATGTACTTAAATTTACAGGCATTCTCAGCCCCACAGCTCACCCATCTCCAAACATTTATGCAAATAACGCAAGACACACATGATAGAGATGATATATATATATATATATTTTCAAGTGGATAATAATTCATTTGTATTTCAGACATCACATAGATTTAAGTTAAATAGATTTTAACTTCAAGTGGAGTTTTATATTTATCATGTTTGTAGCTAGAATAGAAAAAGAAAAGAAAAACAAAAAATTATCTTAATATTTCCAGAATTATAAACAGTGAGGAAAATGAAAATAATTGCTCAAACTACATATTAAAGATGTGCTCAAATTACACATAAAATGCTGCTTGAAAAGGTACACCATCTCAACCTCAAGGAAAACAAAATTTATTGAAATGCAGAGTACAGAAAAACAATAGAACATCATTTTTAAGATATACGTTTAGGACAAATTATTGCACACAACTTAGTTCTCCTTTAATAATTTAACAATATGCAAAAAGCTATAAATATTCTGCACTGGTTACAACTTGAACAACACAAATAGTTGCTTTGAATATAAAATCGAGAAGATAAAAAATAAATCAGATTGTCCAGTCTGACAGTCAACTTTAAATTGCTTTCCATATAACAGGACCAGAGCAATCAAATCTATGTTCCATGGCAACTTCGTGTACAAAAAACTCAACTTTATGGAAATAAGCTAAGAAAGAAGTAGGAAACCAGGAAAGGGTAAATAGAAGACTAAAGAAAATATTGATCAAAATTTACTGACAACCAATCTCATCTTTTAGGCCATTTTATTCTGAATTTGCCGGTGAATATGTACAAGGAACTCCACATAAGACAATCCAAGAGAATTTTTGTCTTCCATCATTAGGGAAAAGAATAGGAACTCTGCATGGCAAGCAAAATTCATCCATGTTAAAATATCATATTTCCACTGGATCATGACATACCGATTCTAAATAGAAAAAAAAAATACTATAACATGCTTTTCAACACTAAAAGTTTCAAATTCAAATGCAACCACAGAATTCATGGGAAACATGTGCAATATTACAAGCTTCATAAACAGGTATTGAAAAGTATGCAAATATGATACAGAAGTGATTCATTCGTATCACCCAAATACAGAAGTAGAAGAGTTCATTCTAATTCACCTGTTGGATCTGCCCTTTTACACACCCGTAACCTGTATGAAAACACATTTTTTTGCAAAAGAAATTAGTAAATTACAGATTCGTTTTGAAAACCAACACTGGTTGAAATTGTTATTTAAAAAGAAACCAGTACAAATAATGGCATCAGTTTTCACACCATATAAAAAAACCATACCGTAAATATGAACACCGCTGGCGCCTAATTTCATTAACTAATTCATTAACTTTTCTGGAATGGTCATTATCATACTCCTGCAACAAGAACTGCAGAAAGCCATATGGACAAACCATTGAGAAGCTTTGCGTAGAAAATGTCTTAACAGAATTGATTCCCTACACTAATCTCAAAAGCATCTATTTGCATTAGTATTTCTACCGCATCAGTATTGAGAACACAATGTAAAGTATTTACTGAATAACATATAAACTTAAAATCAAAGCGAATCTCTAGGGAGGTAATATCACAAGAAATACTGATCACTAAAGCCACAATAAAGAACGCAGGATAAAAA
Organism: Thuja plicata; assembly: GCA_018584345.1. NCBI lineage: Eukaryota > Viridiplantae > Streptophyta > Pinopsida > Cupressales > Cupressaceae > Thuja > Thuja plicata. The sequence goes on along the minus strand of MU226063.1, from coordinate 1,005,724 downwards.
TACGTTACAGAACACTCGAGAACCTTGAAGCCTCAACAAAGTGAATTCCCAGTACATTAAATGAGTTTCTCATAAATGGTGAAGAAAATTACATATAAATGCACATTTATTGAAGACTTGTATTCTGACCCATGGTACTCATCTCATATATCGGAAATGCATCTATCTTGTAGACACACAAGGGAATGTCTCCAGAGGACTCCAGATTTCAGATGAAGTTTGTGTTTCTAAATATCTCCTAGAACTTTTCCTTGAAATGTGGGAGATCTGAAACTTCCTTTTATGTATATGTATATGTCCATGTCCATGTACAGTATATGTATATGTATATGTATATTTATATGTATGTGTATGTGTATGTGTATGTGTATGTGTATACATGTATGTATGTTAGTAAAAGATAGAGATATTTAAAATGAAAAGAGAGTTCCCCTTAATTCAAAAAATTACAAGTTGAACTTTGTTCAATATGAGGTCCAAAGTGCCTACCTTCTTTTATGTGGCAAACGTGATATAAATATAAATATAATTGTTAAATGATACCATGATCTTGTCATATATTTTATATTTACTATTTATTTATCCTCAATGGATTCAAACTTCATCACTGGGTGCATACAAGTATCAAATCTGATACTTACACTTCCTCGGCCTGCAGACATTGACCTATGCACTAATTTGGCCCTTGTGTTGCGTTGCCAATATCTTGGACCCAGGAAAGCATTGCTATCAAACAGAGCTTTTGTTGCTCTAAGTGCCATGGGAGAAGAGGATATTCAGATTTAAGGTACGTCTTTTCTTTGAATATAAACTTCAGTCTTAATTTTGCATTTGCTTTTTATACCTTATTCTTGAATCTTCATTCTTTCAATAATTTGTTTCGTTGACTTTTTATTTTTAGCTGTTTTCTTGCAGGTTTTTCATCACAGAATGACCTCAATAGTTTAAATGGCCAAGCTGAAAGGACTATCTTCAAATATAACCCTGATTCTCCTCTAGAGTTACGTAGTAGTGGTAGAGATTATCTTAGGTGGAGAGCTCAAGAATGGATACATTCAACAGGGAATACTCTACCTAATAAACAGAGTTCAAGCAAAGCCTAGACTATTTCACATTCAGATTCATTTTTACATCCACCTCAAAAATTTCAAAAGGAAAGGGCTCTCCACTTTAACAAAAGAGAATAAACAACATGGGCCCCTTTAAAAGGACTTCGACAGTTAAGTTATTAACCAATAGACATAACTGTGAGTTTGCTGTCCAACACACCTGCAAATGTGCTTCTATTCAAGTTGATAAAATTCTCCTAAGATACAAACCTTCATATATACTTTGTGGTACATGGAAGAGATTGGCGCAAGAGAGTAGTGTGATACAGAAGAGAAGAGTAGCGTGATACAGAAGAGAAGAGTAGCATCCAAAAAGATGGTGTGGAAAGGTCTTGAATCTAAGGCATGGGTATTGGGGTCACAGTACCCCTCACTTTACTATACCTTTATGGGAAATCTAGCTTATCTAAAATGATAGATCACTGAAAGAAAAAGTCGAGACGAGAGAAAGAAAAATGTGTTTTCGAGTTTTCTGGATCTTTATTCTAACACTTTCCAAACATGCACTAACAAAGCAAAAAATAAGTGCATTAAGTAACTAGAAAAGAATCCACAAAATAAATTTTAAACCGCAAGATAATAGCTCAGCGAAAATGGCTAGAAGACTGAATCTAGAGGCACTGAAACTGAATTCCAGATACAACAATATGTGGAGCTCAGGACCTCCTAAAAGATCATCCTTGAACATGAGTTGCACAAACAATTTTTAGGCGCTTTGGGGCCATCCACACCAAAAGGGGCAAAAAAATTAACAGTCACAATACATCTAGCCTCTAGTGGCTGGAACTGGAGCACCCAAACATTAACTCCAAGTTATCAATAAGCTAGATAAGGGGGATGAACTTGAGAAAGTTTTCAAAATGATTTAAATAAAAACCAATTGGAAACTTCAACTTTTTTAAGCAGTTTCTTTTCTTCATTGATACAATTTTCTGTATTTTTATTTTATGCAGATGCAAGCTAGTGACTGTTGCAGGCAACCTACAGCCTGCACCCTCTGAAAAACACATAACATGCCTTGAAGTTGCACTCAACTTCACACCACGCCCTGTAACCTTCAACCTCCCACGCTCCTCTTGGCACTCCCACAACATTCAACTGCAGCCTGTAAGAGATGCTCAACAGAGCCCCAAAATAATAACTGGCATAGCCCTCCAATTCTGCGTGTGACCCTGAGCATCCAACACACTGTCAATTGCCATGCACAACACCGAAATGGTAAACACCATGCCAAAATGGTTTTGATTGTTTGGTTTGGGATTACAGATGCACCAAAATGCGCTGCCATGCCACCCTATGACTGCACAAAAACTGCGAAGGGCACAAGCAAAGAAACAATAGAACACACCCCCCACAATAATATCACACCCTTAATAAGGTGATCTTAGCATTGCCTACCCACAGAGAAGCAAACTAGTCACATATCAAATGGGCAGATCCCTATCCCTTTGAGATTTTAGCTTGTAACCACAATGATTAATGGTGGCCTCAAACACATGGATCTGAAATCACCTCATATCCTAAATGCTGCAAAAAGGGGTAACAAAGAACACATCAAATGACCAGAAACCTCCACTAGTTATTGGGATCTCTTGTCATATAATAAATTAGATTACAACGAGGGGTCTAGGAGTGGAGACCGAAATCAAGAACTTAGACAACTAAAATTATCACTATTAAATGCTAATTGATAAAGATAAATATTAAAGATTTAACTATCAATTGGAATTTAATATTTATCCTTACCACTACCATTTAGGCAATTAATATTTATCATTATCACTACCATTTTGGCATTTGGCATTGATCAATGATGAAGTATCATACTATCAAATGTATTTTGTTTTACAGTTTTGTATATTTCTTTGAAGTTTTTTGCACACACGCCCGTGTACCCAAACATACCATACCCAATGGCAAAAAAAATGCCCGTACCAGCGTACCCAATTTTCAAACCCGTTCTCATTCCCATTGGGTATTGAGAATTGGGTAACAAAGATCACATCAACTTAGATTTATAGCTGTGAGTTGCTACTCAATACATCTATGCAAAGGTGCTTCCATTCAAGTTGGTAAAAGATAGCAGAGGATTGATGAAGTCCCAGAATGGTGCAAGAAACCAAATCATTTGAAAGCCCAAACTACATTTTTTGCTACGAGAGAACCTTAGAACTAATTAGTTATCCATGGAAGGAAAGAGCAGTGTCCATTGTACTAGATGGAGGTAAAGACTGCAAAATCCAAGAATTCATAATTGTTATTAGTGTACCCTAAAGTGATAATGTTCTTATATGTAAAATTATTAGACGCAAGTGTAGAATGCACAATTCATGACAGGCATCCTCAAAAAAAGTATCAAATTTATGGGACCTCACAACAGTACTCAAGTACTAACCAACAACACATATTTGTATTAGGGTGCAAATGTATGAGGAAGTGAGGTATGATAATAGTTTTTGACCCATTTGCTCAAGTTCATGTTGCCAAATCAGGAAGCAATCATTCGATAGACTAATTCTGCACAGATGTCAATAAAATTCAAATGTGTAAACCAAACCATTGCATCCAAGACCACCTTCAAGGATTGTTAACGCTGGAGATCTTAGAGGTAAGCGGACTATTCTATAATTTTCACAATAGCTTATTAAAATCTAGATAATAAGAGTGGATTCTTGCATAAAACTGCATAAAAGAATTTTCAGACTGGAGAAAACTTCAATCTGCATATATTTTATTTATTATTATTTTTAAATTGAGATTTCAGTATTAAGATAATGATGTCCCAAATCATTTGTACTTTTCGATTCCTTTTGATGTGAATGGTCTATGAATCTAGATTCGCCTTCCCTGCATTCTTCTTGACCTGACCTGTAAAGTGGAAGCAAGCCTTAAGAAACACAAATATCAGTTACATTTGGAATGTATAGAAACAGTCAAACATGGGGAAAGCTTTGAAAGTGAAAGTTCCACTTTTTGATGGCGAGTAGTTTGCCAAGGTCAACTACTTGCTGAATTTTACAGGGCCAATCTTATATATGACTAGTTTTGCAAATAAGGAATGCCCATCCTACTTGGACAATTTATCTCTGGGACAGGCTCTATGCTAGAAAAGGAAAGGCAAAACAAAAGAAAACAGTAAGATCCCATATAAAAAATTTGCACTTAAGAAGTAGACATCATTTAGTCACCATTAAAGAAGTGATTGATAAAATGAAAATTTGAAAGCAGAGCAAGTGGTCCTTCCCAAAGGAAGAGTTTACCAAATTGAATTCTGATGGTGCACTGCGAAGAAATCCAGGTCTTGCAGGTGCAGGTGCTGTGCTTAGATCAGTCGATGGTTACTTATTAGAGGTGGCTCCTTTTTCCTTGAGCCTCAATCAATAACGAAGGAGAAGTTGTTTATCTTCTAGAAGGTTTGATGTTAGCAAAATCACTGACTTGCCAGCTACTTAGGCAGAGGAAGATTCACATATTATTATAAATTGGTGTTTAGGTGGTCAGGTAAGAGGTAGGAACTTAAAGAGCATAGTAGAAGTCAAAATCATTGTGAAAAGGTGTTAGGATGATTTTAATATTTATGCATTACTCTGTGGAGAAGAATAAGGTAGTGGATAGGCCAGCAAACTTCATTATTGGGCAATCTCCATTTTTTCCAAAGGTGAGTTGTGATTCAAATGAGCAGCATAACTTAAGTGTTATCCTGCATGAGAAAAATTCAAAAATTTCAAGTTTTTTCACACTCCTTGCTCATTCTGGATATAGGGTCAAGATAGTAGATCAAGATGATTGGGCTGCTGCAGCCCCTACTCCTTATTACTTTTCAGCCTCTATATTTTGGTTCCTTTTTGTTCATTTATCTTAGCGCAGTCACATTTTGAAGATTTGAATAATATTTTCAAATTTTCACCCACATAATCATGTTTTCTGGGGCGTGGGCCCCCCAACTAAAAATTAATCTGGAAGTGTAAACAAAACGACACCTGGTTGATCTCATTTCATGTTCTCTACATCCCAAATATTACAGTACCGAGTACCGAACCACTTGCACTACAGACAGGAAGACACCCTACAAGGGCAAGAATGTTGCAGATGGAAATAACATAGAAATTACTAGAATTTCTCCTATTGGATAGGATGTGAATTGTGGAGTTGGCAAGGAGTTTGGAAAGAGGTTTTAATAGCCTGACAAGGAAGAATGAAAGGCATTTAGGCTTAATGACAAGTTAGAATTCCCTTTGATTGCATGGCCGTACTTTCATGGCCACAATGCCAAGCCTTTACAGGCCGTTGCCATTAACATACTGTGACAGGTTCATTTTGTAATTCTAAAGACAAAGTAATACTACCTGTCAATTGTGTCCATTACATTTAATAAATTTAAGATAGGGACGGCGTATGCTTCATGCCAAATATGGCAATGCCATTGAGCATGAAATATATAGCAATATGTTAGTCCTGCATTCTTGGTATGAATCGTTATGCATCATAAGAATTTTAAGTCTCAGTCAGTAATCAAACTTAGCCTTGAAAATTAATTTTGAAATACGTGCAAGAGAAAATGAGTCACTCACATTGTTTGGCATGTCATCAACTGACTGCACTCCAAAGAGTTGTTGCAGCATATCAGAACTGACCATTTTTCCTGCATATATTAAAGCATCTTCCCCATTTTCCAGCAAAAAGATACCATCATTATCTATATGTTCACTAGAAAGTGGAAGTGTTAATGGCAAAATGCTACCACCAATGTCCTGCAAAATTCAAAATTAATTTAGTACATCAAACATATGATATAGTAAAAACTAAATTTTAACAAATTAAAGATTAGAAATTACACAGTTAACCTTTGATAGTAAGTTATGTATTGGAAACAGTCGAGGATACACTAATGGAACAGATAAGGAGGCAGAAATAGATGCCACTCGAGTGAGCCAATAAGATCGGTCATCAATGCGGACATCAGTACGTAGACCAGTGCTTTTCGTTAAAGCTGTGGAAAACAGGTCAAGGAGATAAGCCAAATTATCTGCTATACATCAATAGAACTTATGTAACTTACAAGAAATAAATAATGTGCCAGTTCAAGAAATTGAGCTGAAATGAACCAAACAACATGCTATGCATTTGTAAAGTTTAAAAAGGGAGAAAAAGAAGGTATGCAATAATCACATCTTATGACTTGATTCTAGATATAGCTATCAGAAAATACAAAACATTGCTATGTCATGAAATGGTTATCTAAAGATGCAGAAAATTTAACTGAACTGGTGAACACATTCAATAATCAAGAATATGCCCACTAATCTTCAATTGGTACTCTAAGCATTCATCATAAACAACTAATACTGATATTATAAATATTATTCTAAATATCTTTCAGAGAGAGGTTTATATCAAAAGAATTTTTAAGATTTTGGCATTTTAAGTATTGCAATATGATATATGCTAAAATTTCTAGTAAACTTTGGGCTAATAGGTGAAGCACCATGTATATTAGTTTTACACATGGAGAAAACCATAAAGCCTACTCAGATTTTGAAAGGAACCACTTAAAATTGTTGATATCTTCTCCAGAACATACCTAATGTGTACAGTGGTAAGAGCTTAAGAGCTTCTGGAAGAATAAGCTGCCCAGACGATGATGCTGTTGCACAAAACTTGCGGTACGTATGAAGAATGCTAATGCAAAGACCTGTCATTTGTTCTCTTACTTGTGCAAGTGGTGTAGTTGGAATTTCATTGGCCGCTGCATATTGAGGAAAGACTCAATTAAGTTGCAACCTTTCTTTTAAAGGAGAACAAAAAGGGCTAGCAATTTTTAAAGAAAGCACATCATCAGAAAAAGAATTAAGTGCATCAGAAAACATAGTCTCAGTGCTTTGCAGTAAGCTTTGATGCAAAAGTTAAAACCATAATAAGAAAAGATCAATGGTAAACAAGTTCTTAGTCATCTGGCCATATTCAACAGAAAAACTTGGAGAAAACTTACCTTGTTTTAAGAAATAAGTGAATTGGGCATCTAAATCAGCCCCACGGAAGAGATTACTCAGCACACTAGTGCATGGCAATGATAGAGTTGTAACGCGTATTCGCCTTTGGCCATAAACTGTTGTGTAAAGTATTGCACACTAACAAAACACAAAAGGATCACATTTGATTAGGCGCCTAACACCATCTCCACAGGCAAATGGACCTTTTCAGCTACATTCAAATAAAACCATTACCAACCATTGTAAACCTAACCAATGATGCTAGCCTTCTCAAGCAATTTTACCTGAAAGCAACATTCAGAACCTTCTTGGAACTTGTCATCATGCTTAAAGGTGACCATTATGGTCTTATCACAGTCAATCTGTTGATGAAATTCAAATCCACCTGATCAGAATCTCAAACAAAACTTGGCAGTGCAATACTTCTCATGATACTATTTCATCAAACTAAATCTACCATAATTAAAAATTTAAAAGTGAGTCATCTCTTGAGATTCTCTTTATAAAGCAAGAAAAATAAGTTGGAAAGGAAAAGCAACAACAAATAACTTTCATTCAAAGCTAAAGTTTATTTTTTCTCTTTTTTTTTAGTTTAGTCGCAGGCCTTGAACAACAACAAATTTCACAGCCTCCACTTGAAGAAAATGACAAATATAGGAATCATACTATTAGTATAACCAGAGTTCCATGACTCGCCGCGAGTCATGCGAGTAATGATGACTCGCGGGTCGAATCATGGCTGCCGAGTC
>MU226063.1:945003-982301 GCA_018584345.1 Thuja plicata | reverse complement strand
TCATCAATCAATTATTAATTAAGAATAATAATAATATAATATTAACTATTAAATTTCATATGATTAATAATAATATAACATATATATTATATTATTATTAATCAACATATATTATATGTATTCTAATAATCATACGACTGAAGATACAAACATTAACATGAAGAATCATAATGATTCTAGATTCATAATAAAATCTGATTTAGAAAATGAAAAACTTTGAAACAACAAAAACAATTACAAATGAAAATCAGAAAATAAAACTAAAAACCCCTACCTTGTGCTTGAAAAAATCTCTTCAAGAAAGGTATTTCACTTCTTCCTCTTCTTCTTGTGCCTTGTCTCTCCTCTTTCACTTGCACTCACTCTTTTCTCTCCTTTTCACTCTTCTTTATTTGTTGTAACAAACAATGAGAAATGCAATTGTGAATAAAAATAAAGCTTGGAAGGGCCTAGATGGGACCCACCACTAATTAGAGATCGAATGGAACCCAAAACAAAATTTAAAAACATGATTTTTTTTTAAATGCACTTTTATGGCCGACCGGCAACAGGAAACACGTATATGTCCTCGGGACTATCGAAAGACACCTAGGCATCCCCACCTTCATTCTAGAGATGTTGTGTCGTCTCGGCAACACTTCAACAACAAATCGGCAGCGGAACGATGGTGGTGGGGGGACACCCTATAACACTGAAATTATGTAAGTATTTCAGTCAGATACTCGTTCAAGGATCATGTGATAAAAATAAATTTAATAAAGTAAATTTTACATATACATACATACATACATATATATATATATATTGCGTATGATACTTATATAATTATTTAATATATATTAATAAATGTTAAATATTAATAAATTATATATATACATACCTGTCTTTGTAGGACGAACCCAAAGTGAACCCAAACCCACCCTAAAAGAATTTGATCGAACCTGTGAATTGGAATCTCGACCCCAAATCCAAATCCGAACCAAGACCAGCAACTTAGATTTTTGGCATAAAAGTTCAAACCTTCTAGTTGGAGAAGATTTCTAGAAGACACAGGAGACTTTGAGAATCCATTCCTAGAAGAAAGCATCTAAATGTCCCCCCATGAAGGTTGGGGCTCCTTGGTACATCGTTAATATTCTAGATGTGGCATGGTGCATACTTTGGGCCTCTTCAAATATCAAGGGCATGAGTGAATCTCCGCATAACATTGGACTGAACATGGTCACAATGAAGAGTCGAACAATAAAGAAAGAAAATTTAGAGCAACCAAAAACTCAATCTGCCAACCAAATCAACCATCACAACAACCAAAAGAATCAACCTAGAAGATGATATTTCACCAAGAATAATGAATAATCAAATAATACACAATGTACAAGCAACCCGAATATAAATGGAGGTGTGAAGAGGTACGGGAACAGCCACCGACTACTACCTCAACCAAAAATTAAAAATGCATTAAACATTATACTAGCAACTACTTACTAATAATGTAAAATATCGATAGCCTAAGTAAACTTAAGCCTTCACCAACACCAACCCTACATGCAACTTAGGGAGATTATTATGCAATATGGGCCCCGACAACAAGACCATGTTAGGTACCCATGCATAACTACAATCCAATGAAATTAAATCTCTCACAAACAGTGAGAAGGAGAACCATGTAAGAGAAACTCCTTTTCAAATGAGAGATAAGATAAGATAAATTTATTAATGTCCAACAAGAGACCAACAAGGGTGTAGGGGACAAGAAATGTACAGAAAAAGGAGCAGCGAACCAAAAGACCACCAAACAGTGGCTGGGAAAGAAAGCAAGCAAGAACAAGAAATGCAAAAGAGAGCAAGAAACAAGAAGTGCTAGGAGAAAGCACACAAAAAGGACTAAGGGTCATTTTCATGCAAAAAGAAAGCCAACACAGAAGAATAGTGATCCAAGTGAGCAGGAGCCCTGTGATGCCGCTGTGAACTGCTGGAGATGTGTCGCTGACGGGTAGAGGTGCTGCGGGGTCTCGCCGATCTGGAGAGAAAACTAAGAATGCTCAACAAGCAAAAAGTCAAAGGAAGGACTCCTCAAGATCCCCCAAGGACAAGTTCCTTCACCCCTAAAATTGATTGCAACAAAAGATAGTGAGGAGATGCCAAAGGTTTAGTGAAAATGTTTGCACCATGTTGCTTCGTAGGCAAATACTCCAAAGAAAGGACACCATATTGAATGAGTTGTCAAATGAAGTGTATGGCGATCTCAAAATGCTTAGTACGCTAATGCTCCACTCGGTTTCTAGAGATATGAATGGCACTTTGATTGTCACACCAAAGAGTTGTGATACTCAGAAGGAAAGCCAAACTCAGCCATTGATTGTCGAAGCCAAAGAACCTCTTAACTAGCCAAAACTACTCCTCAATACCCAGCCATCAATTGTTGAAGCCAAAGACCTCCTAACTAGCCAAGACTACTCCTAGATACTCAACCTCAGTCAAGGATAATGCAATAGCAGTTTGCTTATTGCAAGACCATGCAACTAGACTGGAACCAAGACAAAAAACAAAGCCAAAAGTTGACTTTTGATCATCAACATCACCAGCCCAATTGGAGTTAGTGAATCCCACAATATGAGTGGCTCCTAATGTGTAGTGAATGCCAAACTGAGTAGTGTCCCGAATGTACCTCAGAATACATTTGGTTGCCTTCTAATGACTCTCATGAGGATCTTGAGAGAAACTGGAAACAAGAGAAACTGGAAACAAGACCAACTGCAAAGGAAATATTAGGATGACTATGTGTCAAGTAAAAAAGGCTACGTACCAACTAGTGATACAAAGTAGCATCAATTACGGAGTGGTGCAATTAGTAGCCAACACAACACTTGACTGAAAAGGAGTACGGTCAGGCTTGCAATCAGCCATCCCAAATCTCTAAAGAAAATCAAAAGCATACTTCAACTGAAAGATAGAAATACTTGCTAAAGACTGATGAACCTGAAGACCAAGGAAGTAATACAGACCAAGGTCGATCATATCAAAACACTCCATCAAAGATGTCTGAGTATCCTCAATCATGGTAGTAGAAATCCCTGTGAGAATCAAATCATCCATAAAATGAACAAGAATAAGAACCNATAAGACCCCCCCCCCCCACCCTGTCTCTGAATTTAAATTAGGATAGGTGCGACATCTAGTAAATCCATAAGCAAGCAAGAAACTATCCATCTTCACATACCAAGCTCTAGGGGCTTGTTTGAGACCATACAATTAATGTTGAAACCTACAAACTAGTGAAGGGTTTTGCACAAAGCCTAATAGGTAGCCAACTTTAGGCAAATAAAATATTGACAGGAGCAATTAAACTTCTCCAATCAAAAGAAGGCCAATTCACAGATTTATATCACTGACGATAATTATACAGGATACTTCACCACTTTCACACAAGAAATAGAACAAATTTGTGAAAACTCTCAGACCTTAGACAAACAGACTGCTGAAAACTCTCAAAATGGAAGGGGTTGCAATATTGATCGCTCTGATACCAAGTTAGCACACCTAGAAACTCAATTTGCACACCAAACCAACCTTCATAACAACCAAGAGAATCAACTGAGAGGATGATATTTCACCAGGAATAGTGAATAATTGGAACAACCGCCAACTACCTCAACCAAAATTTAAAAATGCATTAAACATTACAGTAGCAACTAATTACTAATAATGTAAAATGCTGGTAAATTGTACCAAATCAAATCTCTTCATGCCAAGCATTAGTCCAATGTAACTTAAGATGATTTCCCTAGAATGAGAAGGAGCCAATATAGACATTGAGCCTGAAATGATGTGAAGGTGACATCAAACATTGACTTCTCAAAATTTAAGAATTATACTTTTAAGGTTTCTAAGAGCCTAGAATGATAAGGAAAAGGAAGGCTCATTTGACAAGGTGAACATATACATAATACCTGCCATGTGCTGCTCTTTAAAAGACTGCCAATATTAAATGTTCAACAAGTGTTAAAGACAATGTACTATAGCATTGTATTAAAGTAGTACGGGAATCATTTCCTCTTTGAACAGGACAGTCAAAAGAATTTTTTATCTGTAGACTGAAATTTTGATCACCCAAGGGTTCTCTTCAATAAACAACAGAATGATACTAGAGACTTTTAAGGTCCCTAAAGATAAAGAACATAAGAATAACAAGGGTGTGTTTTGTACCTTCTCATATTTAGTCTTTAAAATGCATTATTTATGTACTTTCTCCTTGCATTAAATTTTAATATGAAGTGACCATATATCTTCTATGTATACATGTACCTCATTTAATAAATAATATTTGAATTTACGACTGCAAGACCTCAACCGTTTGGGATTCATGAATGACAATATAAATCAGACATTAACATATAAAAAAGCCACAAACAAACATCACATCAATTGTCCAATGTCAGATGTGCAAACAATCTCAGCAAACGGGTAGCTTTTACAGATTTATAAAATAAGAATATTTGGAAAATTAAAAGCACCCGTAGGCAATGTTTGGAAAGTTTCTACATAAGACCAAGTCAAGACATGCAACAATCTTAGCAAAATGGTGGCTTTTACAGATTTATTAGGTAAGAATCATAGCTAAAAATAAAATCATAGCGAAAACCAGAATTAACATAAAATAGGGCCTTGGCAGGGGAAAATAGAGGTCAACTCTGAAAAGGCCTATCCTCGTTATTAGAGACACTGGCATTTGAAGGCCTGGAAACCCTGCATTGCCAGAAACATTGAGATTTTACAAATGTGGCTTGGGCTGAAGGCGTCACCGAGGGGTGATTAGTGGACAGATTACATGCTTGCAGAGGGGTATAGACCATGGTCTCCTGAGGATGCTGAACCAGAGATTAAGGTGGTGGAGAGGACATCAGATGCCCCTCAGAACTCATCAAAGAGATCTCATGCCCGTGCTGGTCTCAGTAAGGTGCAGGAGATGGAACCTCGAGCGGCCAAGCTGCAATTGCCCTCGCATGGTTATTGTTTTTGTGGGGATCAGCTCCTGGAGGTTTATCTGGTGGTGAAGCATAATACTGTTTAATATATCTGAAAATATTTGCATGGATTTGTATCCCTAGCCATGCCTAGCTTATAATAGTAGGTGTATAAGTTTGTATATGCAGCAGAGATGTCTACTCTGCATTTTGACACAGGCCAGTTTTTGTAGTAGTTTGTAGTCATCAACAGGAACTGCAGAGGCGGCATTTTGTAAATCTTTATAAATTTAATATAAATCCGCTTTGGCTGTTATTGATCAAAAAAACAGTAGGCAATGTGTGGAAAGAGTCTCCAAAAATCCAAGCCAATTTTCTTTGGATGCTTCACCTCCAAAATTATGAAAATCAAAACAGCTAGCTATCTTCAAACTTAAATTAGTGAAAGCTAGTCAATCACAAAATTGTATCGAGTAAATAGTAGACAGTGAACAACCAAAATCAGGGATGTCTATCACAATCATCTCAAATTGTCAAGGGCAGATCACTTTATTCAGGTGACAAAGACCATAAATGATTGCCATCAAGAGTAGACATCATGATTGTCAATCAACTGGATCAGTTGCACCGATTTCACAGTTTGAAATAATATACCATGATAATGAACCTGGTCTGTCCCAATCAATTTAGATAATATGAAATATCACCAACACCAAAGTGGCCATTGGGGTACTACCACCCAATTATGACCCATACAATCCATATCTTGATAAAAACAAAAGATGTAATTGACCAAAACTGTATCTAAGATCACTACTTCTTTCTAGGATCTATCATTGATTCATTTATTGTCAGGGTGAAGATAAAGTTGTAAAGACAAAAGGAATATGTCTCCCAACTTGTCAATCACTATTTTAAAGATGCCATATACAGTATTATTTGCCTCGACTTCGCAGCCATTATTTTAAAGATGTCAAATACACTACGATTTCATTTAATATACTTCTAAAGAATAGCAGATCAGAGTGCTTTAATTTTGTCAACAATTTGTAGGCTACGTTACCCAAAGATTGTAGTGATATGTTTCATTTTATTAAGCATTTGATAAGAAGAATAAGATTCAAGCACAAAGTGCAAAAAGCCAATTGCAAAAAAAAAAATTAAATATCTCTACCAGAAGAAGCTATATACTTGGAAAAGAAATGAAATGATGAAAATTAAAAATGAAGACAAGAACCAGAATTGGCTAAAGTATTTACCTGCTGGAAAGCACGGTTCAAATTGTAAAAATGAATCGTGGAGTCAAATGTTGCTATGCCTACCTTCGTTTGAGGACCCTCCTGTGCAACATAATGAATCATTAATCAAATTATTTGACAAAAATCAAAACAAACCCACATTGGATAATCATTAATCACATAATATTCATGCATCCTTCCAAGAAATCCCCTTATTTGTGTATTATAATAAAATATAATGGTGTCCACAATAGCCTGAATTTAACATTACTATCTTATGGAATGTCAACAGCCCCCTAAGATCCCTGATCAAGATGCTGTTAATAGCACGCCTGCTAGGATAAGACCATATCAATGACCTCTGTTATCAAATATCTGTGGTTTGACACAACAAGAACATGCAGTATATTATTCAATTTATATAGTAAGGCCACATAACAAGTTTAATGTTACTGTTCTGTCAGCATAGTCATGAAGCTACTATTCTACAGCCAGTTATAGATTAAAACAAAGCACATCACAGACATAGTGCAATATGCCTATACGGTACATATTGCCCCATTTTCCCATATGTAAAATACATAGTACAACCTCTATACTCTGCATTGCATACTATCTTCCTACAGTTGTCTTTCAGTTGTGCATAGCTAGTCCAAGATGCATAAATCACTGAACAATGACTTGCTATAAACACAACACTTTTAACTAAACATTAAAAAACTTAAAGATCTCTGTTAATTTATACCAAAAAAGCTTTCCTATCTTCTTTCCTGAGACATCTTATCTGAAAAGCAAAATCCTTAAATACTTATTCTGATTCTCTACCATTAAGAAATCATTTTTTTGTTCCTGATCAACTGTATTTAAAAAGTAGAATATTGCTATCAGTTCAAGATAAATCTTGAACACTTGTACTATTTATAATTTTCAGTTAAAGTATGGAAAGGAATTTCCAGGCACCATATGGAGCATTTCTTCTGCAATTTCATATGGGACTCATTTATCTTGTTTGAGTATTATCTATTCTGATTCAACTGACTTGTCACTCACTGAGAGCTTAAATGCATGACAACGGATAGTCTCCACACTCAAATTTGCCTTCATTTTTTACCTTGTGTTTTACAATCTTACATCATCTCTATGACCATAGTTTCATGGATCATGTATTCTTAATAATTATGACCTGACATAGTATAATTTTAGAGTCAATCTCAAGTCAAAGTGTTCCAACCACCTTCCCCCAGTCACCATGATCTTCTAGATTCAATTGTGTGCCCAATTAAATATATCAACCATCTTGAAAAACATGTATATACAGTAACAGTGCCACAAGGGCACCACATGTTTACTGGCAACTATACAGCACATTAAATGTCCATACCAGCCATATGGCTCCAATGTAGAACATGCCTCAAAGTTAAAGAGTAGACGATTCTTATGGTTGTGATGGTGCCTTTCAATCTACATGGATTCAAAACAAAGATCAAATATTAGGTTATTTTAATAGGCTTTACAGATGGAGATTGTTTTTTATAATTAGAGTTTACAGATCCAGCATGCATAAATTGGTGCAAGACAAAGGAAACAGCCAAAACATGCACTGAAATAAACTCAAAATTACAAAACAAGCCTTGTAAGAAGAAAGAAACATTGAAATTCTATGAGAATCCTGCACTCATCATAACACATCAACGCATTGAACACAAAGCTAAGATCCACCTGATATACTTTATTTTTATAAGTTGATGTTAGTTGTCAATCTTATGATTCTCATGTACACAATGGAATGAAGGGCAATATTCCTTTTACTGATTCTAATGACAGATCGCATACAATTATGAGGAAGTCTTATTACAGCATGTCAAAAACAATTGATGGTATCTCATAGCATGTGATTAACAGAACTAGAAAGACATTACAATCTCTTCTTCATACCCCAGGAATCCTGTTGTTATTATCCATTTGTTTTGAAATTAATTTATATTTCTATCAGCTCCATAAGCAGTGAGACAAAAGAAAGATGTAAGTCAATCTGCCTGCCTTTCCCATTTAAACATTAGCTCCAAATGCTTTTAAATTCAACAATAATAGACATATTCAAATTGCTGACAAGAAAAGCATACATGCATTATAGATTTTGTTCAAAGACTTACAGGCAGGTCTGCTATTGCACGATTTATTCCACTACATGCTGCAGCAGTTGCTCCAGTGTTTATTGCATTCATAGAAACATCAATAAGGAAGAAAAACACAGCAGGCATCGGATCCCGGACCTGGAAAAGAAAAGAAAAACACAAGGATTAAGATGATCTGCAATGATATTTTTCAATATTTGTTAGAAGTCTCATCAATTCCTTCCCTAACAGTTAATTGACTTAAGAAAATAACAAATATTTGAATTTAGAACACATGATTATCTAATTTCAAAGCTTTTCAATTAAACCAATTTAAAATAAACTCATATGCATATATAACAGAAAGACACATCCTGATGCTGGTATTGGCATAGGGTGATAGTTATGTTGTGGTAATGTTGTTCTTGCCATCAAGGTTCAAACCCCACTGGAGTGTTATTGTTGAATTTTTATATTAGGGATGAGGTCCCGCATTTGTGATCTCACCATTACAACCTATTGTAATGGATACATTTTATGTACAGCTTCCACAAAATTTAAAAAAAAAGTCATCACCATACCATATATATGCGGAATCCTACCCATCCCCAGTCTATCATTTTAACATTTACACTTCTACACGTAAATTCCCATACCTAGTAGACAGTCCAGTCTCTGCCATCTTAAGAAAATTGTCACAATCATGCAATTCCATTCTTGGGTTCTCTAAATGTCTACCTATCTTTGTTACAAGGATTTTTCATCCTGTCCTAGTCCTGAATCCCTGATACCAATTAATAGAATACTCCCAATGCAACGTATATTCCTCCAGCCCTATTCTAGCAGCAAACATTAAGATACCAATTAATATAAGACAATTGCAGTTGGGCTGGTGAATACATTTCTAAGTTTTCTGAGTCTAGCTTATCCAGTTTGTTGGTATTTTGAGGTGGCATGGATAAGGGGTCAAATGCTAACAACCAATTAAGTGCTCCATAAAAATTTTGGAATGTTTTTTACACTGTTCAAAAATCCAAAACCTCGGCACTTCAGCCTTGCAACATTTGCCGGCCTTCTTGCATTTGAGATAATCTAAGAAGATCATTAGCATGGTTCAAACAATAAATGAGAACATGTTAATCAACCTTTACGTTACTGGGTTCTCGTGTGGAACTCTCCGAGTCCCGTTCCGGTCCAACCTAGGTCCGCCCGGATCTGAAGTCAGTTCCTTGTGGGTTCAGACAAGGTCCGGCCCACAGATGGACATTTGGCCCTTCCAAACCTGGACGAACCCGGGAGGAATTTGGGGATCCGCAGCAGAACCTGGGCCGTTTTTGGCTTTTTCTTAATTTTTTGACTGTTTTTGCCTAAAAAGGTCAAATCGACACCCCAACCCTGTTTTTGACCACTAAAAACATTGAAAAGGTAAAACCTATTCCATTGATGCAATTGTGAATGAAAAACAAAACTATTTGTCTCCATTACTGAACTTTTTTTGGCATGCCATTGCTCAAAGACTTGAAAACTGACTGTTGCATGCTTTAAACTGGTTCATGTGATATTCCTACACGGTCGCAAGTGTTGATTTGTTCTCAAAGACATTGAAAGGGAGATTTCAACAAAATAGGTAGGTTTTTGTTGCTTTTGTGAAATTGTTTTTGTTGTTTTTTGGTTTTTTTTTTTTCCTTGCATATCTTTTACAAATTAAAATGAACACACTAGTTTTGTTTTTATTTTTTCATTTTCGTTTGTGGTTTTGTGCCTATCTATGTTGTAAATTACCTTTTTGATATTATGTAAAAACTAAAAAGGGAATGGACACAAGTCTGCAAAATCAAAAAAATACTGTTTTAACTTCAGGTTAGGCCTTTAGTTGTAATTGCTCTTTTACTTCAATACTTTTTTTTCCTTTTTTTCATTTCTTGTTGCTTTCTATCTCAAAAGAAAATATACTTTATGATTTTTCATTATGAACAAAACATTGTAGTTCTCATTATAATTGATTTAATTGAACATACTATTTTTAGTTTCAAGTGTTTTTATTTCTCAAAAGTTAGTATATTCAATTTACATCTCAAAAGATATTCTAGATGATATATTTATAAAGAAAATGGTGCTCCTAAAAGATTCTCATCTCCACAGTTCTAGAGCTTTGATGCCCAAACCCCTATCCTCAAATGGAGGCTCTTCCATTGCCGGCGACCAAATGGTTTTTGATTGTCCCAAACACTCCCATTATTCTGTGAAATGCGCTAGCAAATTTACAGAAGGCATAGTGTATTTTTGTGCAGCTAAGGGTTCCTCGCTCCAAGACATTGATGCTTGTGTGACTCCAATCATTGGGGTGAATTCAACAACCAGGCATGGGCACAATTTCAAGGAGGTGCTGGTCTTTTAAGATTTTTGTCTTTAAGGCAAGCTAACATGGCCACCAGAATCCCTTCAAGCAGCCTTTTCCTTCCATCTCTGCACTTCCAAGAGCATCTGTGTACAAGGTAGCCACCCCCCTATCCATCCTTCTGCCCATGTTCTTGAAATTTGTATAGATGATTTTATTTATGATAAAGAATGTTATTTGCAAAATCATGCCCTTATCTGTAGATTTACGAAAACATGGCCAGAGTTACGCAACCTTCATTCTTGGATCACTAAAATTTGAAATTTCCCAAATACAAGGAGTTGGTGCTAACAAATGGTCCCTAGATTTTCCAAGAGAATATTACTACACTTCAAAAGAAACAATTAATTATGTAAGTTCCACCTGAGAGGGTTTATGTGTTGAAATGGACCTATCCAAAAGTTTTCTTGTGGAGATATCTCTAAAGGTGGGCAACAAATGTTGGAGGCAACCAATAGATTACAAAAAAAATTGTTTTCCAATGCAGATAATGCCTCTTAATTGATCATTATACCCTCTATATCAAAAGATGCAAGCTCATGAGCGAGGAGTTCAAGCTTCAAATGCTATGCCCACCTAAGTGGATTTGGGTTGAGACCCACCACCATGTCATTTCAACAGGTGCTCAAAGAGATTTGGTTTCTTCCCATACTCTTTTGGAGGGAGTTTCAAAGCCAATTTCTTCCCCTTCACTTGATTTGCACAACCCAACTTTTGGTGTCATGCAAGAGGTTTCTAACGAAGGAGATTTCTATGCGGGAACATCAATCATTTTGGAGAAAGGAAACATTAAGACTGGAGATAGCTATGTGGGAACTAGAGACTTTCGGGACTGTTGTTCCTAAGAAAAAATTTCACATGTCCCAGAATTCTCTCCTCAAACAGGTCTTGAATGCACAGAAATTTAGCAGAACTCACCCCTTCAAAATTTAGCAATTTTGGGAAGGGTGGGCAGTAATGTCCACTTTCTGGAATAAGATTAAAAAATAAATAATAATAGAATTAAAAATATAAAAATAAATAAATAATAAAATATAATATAATATAATTACAAGTTAATTAAGTTAAATGGAAGGTCAAGAGATATGTAATGAAGAGTTGCGACTCCCTAAACATAAGATATAAAAGGGAGGAGATTTCGTTTGAAAGGAAGGGGGAGGAAGATAAAGAAAAGGGAAAGCGCTGTGATACAAGAAAGAATTAATGGAGGAGAAAATATTCTAAGGGTAAGAGCAGACATAACAGACACAAACCAAAATCAGAAACAGAGATGAAGGCAAGAAGCAGTGATCATCATAGTATAAGAGAAAGTGATCTCCATTAATAACTATGGCAGAAATCCGAAAGAGTTTATGGTAAACAGAAGAGGTTGAAATTCATTGTAAGAACAACGATTATACCAGGTAAAGGCAGTAATCAGTTAAAGATGGCATCCGATACTCAAAGGCTGCTATGAAGGTATTAATCATACACCCACAATAATCAACCATATTAGAGAATGAAAGAAAGTGCAAGGAGGGGGAATGATGAGGCCTCACTAGGTACACCACCTCATGAGATCGGTTAAGGACCACATGAGGCCAAGTGGGACAGAGTTTCTGCTCTTGGGCCTAGGGCTGGGGATAAAAGGGAACCTCATTATGTCCTTCATATCTCAACGAGATCCCCATTAATAAGATAAGTATAGCATGATAGAGAGGAACAGAGTACAAACTCTGCTAGGTACACCACCACATGAGCATGGTTACGCCCGCATGAGGCCAAGGGGAACAAAGTTTCCACTCTTTGGCTAGGGCAAAGGATAATTAGGGCACCTCATCATGTCTTTCCTATCTCAATGAGATCCTCAATCATAGGAGGATGGCATGATGGAGGGGAATGGTGTACAAGCTCCGCAAGCTAGAGAGGGACCACATGGGGCCAAGGGAGCCAGAGATTCCGCTCTTGGGCCTAGGGTCAAAATAAAGGCCCCCTATTGCAATCTTCCCTCAAAGCCTATGTGGATTAGTTATTGAGGTAACTAAGAAACGGATCCTCAATCATAACAGGAAAGAAGGATAGCATGACAGAGGGTAACGGTGTACAAGCTCCAGCAAGTACGCCACCTCATGAGCATGGTTAAGACCACATGAGGTCAAGTGGCACAAGGTTTCCGCTCTTGGGCCTAGGGCCGAGGATAATAAGGGCACCTCATTATGTCCTTCCTATCTCAACGAGATCCCCAATCATAAGATAAGTATAGCATGATAGAGGGGAACGGTGTACAGGCTCCACTATGTACGCCACCTCATGAGCATTGTTACGATCCATGAGGCCAAGGGGGGGAGAGTTTCTACTCTTGGGCCTAGGGTTGTAGATAATTAGGGCACCTCATCATGTCTTTCCTATATTGACCCTCACTATAGCTGAGCCCATGGGAATTATGTGCTATTTCTCTCTTAACCCTAAAAATGTATGTATTACATGTATTATAATATTATTATTATCTAATTTGATTGTAGGCTACAAGATAGGCTTATTTCATCTTATTCCTCGGTTTGGTTTATATCTTGAACTATATTGTGTTCCTTGTTTCATTTAGATTTGTGAATTTAGGGCAAAGTATAAGGTGATCAAAAGGGGACATTAAATAAGATATGTTAATAAGTGAATCAACTGGGATCAGCCCTAGGGCCATTTGCCACTCAACTAGGTCAATGAAGTAGGACGAGCTACTTGATCTGGTGCAGTTTGTTCACCAACCTTTACAGGTTCGAACACGTTGATTTCAAGTCACAAGATGCAATTTTGATAAAATTCTAAACTTCAACAATAACTTTGAATTGTTTTTGTTTGACCATTTTGCATCTTTGGGCCCATGAAAATCCCTAAACAACAACATTGCTTGTGATTTTGTGGGTTTTATGCATCGCACAACAGAAAGAAAAATTTGATGGATTTCTTCAATAGATTAAAATTTAAATTTATGCTCCCAACTTTAGGGATTAAAATTTTAAAATCAAATAATTAATATTTTCTTTATAACCATTATATACATATGATTTACTTTTGCTTCATGTACATAAATATTTATAATTTTATATCATATATATTTTATATATTTTAATATATAGTATTTCAAATTTGTAGTATCTATAGTAGTTTTGTTTAACGTGCACATGATATGTGATCTTTTGAATTTAACTTTCTGATTTTTTATTTTGAATAAAGCTATGATCCTGTTGCAGCCAATCAAACAATGACAGAATTTATTGAGATACATGGGTGCAAGTGGGGTGAAGAAGCAATTAACATGTTTATCGTACCAGAACACAGAGACAGTGTGGCAAAGAACTGTCCATACTAAGTCAGCACCGAAAACTTGGTTTGGTGGGTGATGCAATCACACTCATGAGAGAAAGCTTGGGCAAGAACAACATAAAGACATATGCTTTTAGGCATGTAAGCAATCTTTTTCCCCCTACCCAAATTGAGAGGTTATGTGAGGTCATTTAAGCCGTTGGCTTCATGATATTCACCTTGGGCTCAAGGGACTACCAGGTAATCCTATTCTGATATTTAATGAATGGGAGTCACCCTCGCTGTTGGTAATTCGCCCAAAAAAGGAGCTATGATCATGTAATATTTTCATTATGAGGTCATTTAAGCCGTTGGCTTCATGATATTCACCTTGGGCTCAAGGGACTACTATGTAATCTTATTCTGATATTTAATGAATGGGAGTCACCCTCTCTGTTGGTAATTTGCCCAAAAAAGGAGCTATGATCATGTAATATTACTGTTTTTTCTTTACAATGTAAAGGAATTGTTTTATGTTGATACAAATAAAAGATGTTTAATTTTATATATATTGTTTTATAACATTGCTTGTGATTTCATGGGTTTTATGCATCGCGGAAGGGCAAGAAAAATGTGATGGGAACAGCTTCCAGATTTGTTCAATAGATACCTGATAGATATTTATCATTTGAATTTATATTTCCAAGTTTAGGTATTAAAAATTTAAAATCAAATAGATGCCCTTTATTACCTATATATAGAATAAAATATGATTAATTTTTCTTCATGTATATAAATATTTCTAATTTTATAAAATATATTATAATTTTTATTTTAACATATAGGTATTTTGTCATATTCCCTGCCAATGTATGAGGTCGCAGCCTTGGTGAATTAAAATTGCTGTCTTGAAACTCAGATCGTAGCATTTATAACAATGACTCTAGGGCAAACTAACATTCAGGGCTGACTTAGTCAAGGAATTATTAGCAAATAAAATTAATACATTGGCCAATAAGACTTTAAGACAGCCAACCCAGTATTAAAGGGAATTAGGAAAACAATAAAGTATTAAGGTTTGCCCATAAGAGGGCCAATTTCACTATTAAGTAATGGTATCAGTGATCATCATATATATAACAGCAAGGGATTGGCTAATTAGTTTGAAATTAAACAAACACTAATGTTGAAAAGCAGTGACTTGAGAAAAATGGTGTTCATTCCCAAGGGTCATCCACCTTCATGAAGACTCTAGGCTATAAAGGGAGGAACCGCAATGAAAGGGAAGGCAATCAATCAATGGAGGAAACAATTGAAATAAAAGTAGTGCTCAGAAGAGAGCAGACCAAATCACCAGATATCAGAGAACAGGCAATCCAAGTAAGAAATCATTACAAGCAAATACCATTCAGCAGAGCAGAAAACAACGCAATTAGCATTGCTGTTTATAAACAGCAAGATCAGTCATAAGATATCAACAGACCACGACAGAACATCATCGAAGCAATGAAGAGTAAATAAAGATTCTATCAAGCAAGATATTGGCAGTCTCTCTAGGCTATAAAGGGAGGAACCACAATGAAAGGGGAAGGCAATCAATCAATGGAGGAAACAATTGAAATAAAAGGAGTGCTCAGAAGAGAGCAGACCGGATCACCAGATATCAGCGAACAGGCAATCCAAATAAGAAATCATTACAAGCAAATACCATTCAGCAGAGCAGAAAACAACGCAATTAGCATTGCTGTTTATAAACAGCAAGATCGGTCATAAGATATCAACAGACCACGACAGAACATCATTGAAGCGATGAAGAGTAAATAAGGATTCTATCAAGCAAGAGATTGGCAGTCTCTGAATTACTAAATTAGACAGCAGTTTGTATACTGATCATTTTTTTTGGTATTAAGTATAATGCATGGCATTCTGATTGGGCTGGTTTGTTATTTGTTTTCCATTTGATAGGAAGTAGGAATGTATGCAGATAACAGATTGCTACTTTACATATATATATATATATATATATATATATGCCATCTCATTATGAAGGGGAGAATGTACATATGAGGGACACAAGTAGCACATGGTTCCCTTCAAGAAGAGCAACCCCAAGTGGGGATGGGAGGCCAAATGGTGGGTGTCATTACATGCTCCTGGGCTTGATGGATAGGCTTGAGGCGCCTTGTATGATCTTCCAAGGGGTTCCATAATGTGGATGGGTTGTTGGGAAAAGCCTTATTGAACCCCACATACACATCATGTAATTTGCAATAAAGAATGGATGTTGAATAAGCATATCAGCGATTCAGATAATATACATTAGGATCTATCGAGAGAAAGGCAAGGCAATATTAAGGAAGTATTATAGTTATAATTATATTATATTATATTAATACTTATTATACATTGCAGTTCTCACTAAGTTGGGATTGCTGTTTTAGGGCAAAAATTGGAAATGTCCCAAATAGGGGACATTACATATTTTAAATAAATTAATATATAGCATTTCAACTTTGTAATATCTATGGTAGTTCTGTTAAGCATGCACATGATATTTGATATTTTGAATTTGAATTGTAAATATGTATATAATAAAGCTAATTATAATTAATATTATTATTTTCCTTTATAATGTAAAGGGAATTTTTTTATTTGACTATGGTAAAATTTATTTAATTTATTACATAAGTAATAATTTTTTGATATTTTCAACCAAATACTTATTATTTTTTAGTTTATTAAGTATTTTTCTTGATTTTTTCCTGATTTTTGAAATAAAAATTTGCTTTTGGTTTGCCCATTTTTCCCAAAAGAGACCAGGTAGGCATATTGATATTCACTTGGATTTTGTCTAGTCTCGTAGGCACGTTGAAAACATCATTTGACCAGAAAATAGACTAAAATTGAACAGTGTAAAGTATTTGTTCCAGAAAGCCTGGGATAAGGATCTCTTCTTCTGAGCAACCTCCCATGGTTTATTAGGATCTCTTCTTCTTAACCTCCATCCAAACCAATGCTCTTAACTGGCATTCAAGACCACCATGAGTTCACTATCAAGTTTCCATTCACAGGCACCTGACTTTCATTTATGGCTGTGTGTTTTACTCCTTGCTTGCAACCAGTGATACCCTCCTCTATATAGCTTAATCAACGGCAGAGTAAATGTTCATCATTTGTTTGTAAATACATTTTGGTTCAACTGGAGTTTGTCCGAGAAACAAATCTTCCCAGCACTTATGCCAACAGTGTGCAAATGGACTAGAAGGCTTCCTAGATTCCTCACCCTCGTCTCTAATATCGCCCTGAGAAAGTCTGATTTCAGTCACAAGAAGCTCACATGAAGTCTTCCACTTTTAATTTTGCCGCTCAAAAGGTGCAAGACCAGAGGGACACCAAGGTGTCCCAATTTTAACACCAAATAAGCAGGTGTTCCCCTTTTCAAGGGCCATCCCAATTATCTAAAGTAAGAAGGGTAGGAAGGGGATGGGCCATGCTCATCACTAACACAATTCAAACATCCAAGAAGGGTGTCTACCCTATGTTTAGAAGCACACATTGTGTATGAAACATGAATTCTGTAATGTTTGAAATCAAAGATGAATAAAAACAGATGACAAAACAATATTTAAGAAATATAGTCCATAGCAATTTCTTTGTTGTGTTGTAAGCTATGACGAGGACACACAACATTAGTAAATCATTAGACTAATTGGTATGTAAAATATGTCTAGCAATACAACAAAAGTCTATTTATGTGATCAAGTGCATATATTTTTAGGTATAGAATATTTATCAATCAAGATTCAATATGACTATGATATTTATTGTACAACTGATCGTGTATTGGCTAGTAACAATACAACACCATAAACTTACAGAAAATCCCAAACGATGTGCATTATGCAATCTTGCAGTAGTATAGAACACTAAACATAAGAAATATGTGTTGCCACCATCCATGAGTACAGAAACTACAAAATCTCACCATGTACTCCTTTGTGGCAACAAATTCAACAGTTCCTCTACAAAGCTCTGGCCGTTCATCTGCATCCCGTCGTCTGCCATCTGGCCCCAGATTACAGTGATATTCTCGGGGGGTCTCATTGCTGAAGCCTGCGTAAGTAATACAAACTACATAACTCCACTCATGTCACTCCTACAACATATCTACTGAAATCTACCAATAAGAATTCATCAATATATCAGTGAAAATTAACATTAAGCATTAGCTTCTCTCTTTACCATTACAAGGAAAAAAACATGTTTAAAAAATTGTCAATAGGAAATTATAAAAGGAATTAGTAGTTTAGAAAATGAAACACCACAGGTTAAAAATGCAGTAGCTGCAGTCAAAATCTAAAATAAAATACAAATAAGATTTTCTCCAACTTGCAAATTTCCAGCACACTGCTGTGGCACAGTACATTACTAGGCTGATCTAGGTGGAATCCCATGAGCTCTTAAACTGTATGGAAGATTTCATGGATATGAAAAGCATCACCTTATATTCTTAATGGCGCACATAATCAATTGATTACTGTGGACTCCTGCTTCACATGTCTCACATTTAAGACCTTAATATTTGTCCTGCTATTTCATTTCCTAGCCATGCATATCCATCATCTATCCCAAGGCCCTCATCTTAATACCCTTTCTCACTCACTCCACAACACATTTCTCTGTCAACTTTAACCCCGTCAATGATTAGACCTATTGCCAATGCTCAAAAGAACTCAACCTACGATAAGCATTCAACCATCTTTAATTGTTGAAGTCATTTAATCCCAGATCAACCTATATCACATTGTTTCTTCCCACACAAAGCTCTTAATAACAATCTATCATGGATGTGGTCCAACAAGGCAATCTATTCTGGCTTCCCATCATGGACAAGCATATCTAAAAGGTCTCAATGTTGTACCCTTTTCTTACTGAGACTTAAAGAATAGCCTGTTACCAATGCTTAAAAGAAACCATCCTATAACCTACATCCAACCATCTCTAGCATCCAAAAAAATTTAAGCCCGTATAAACCTATTTTATTTATTTTTTCTGCTCCCACAGTAACAACACAATCTGTCATGAGCGTATCCAACAAAGAAATTTACTCTAGCTTTCCATCTTGGACATCTAGTAAAACTCATAGTATTCATACTTCAGTAATGTATTAGATATTAGACCCAAATGACCATGATTAGGAGACACCAAAACAAAGATTTACTCCAATATACGGTAAGTTCAAGCATGAGCTTATAAAAAGGGAAATAATTTCCAAGCCAGAGATAAAACAAGACTAGAATATCAACTTCTTAATATCTTTTATATATCTCCATTGAGGGAGGACATAAGAAATGATTGTCACACAGTCCTCAATGTGCTCATGGTTGCAGTAACATATATTCACAAATGGGCATGCAGAGAGTGGGGTTGTTTAGTAAGATGTGCCTGAAATTGTAAATCATTACTGCTTGCGAACTTTTACATATTCTAACACTTCTTAATCTTGGGCCTCTTATTACAGTTTTCTTTCCAAAATTCATCACCTTATTCACTGTTACATTGATTACAATATGCCCCCATCTTTTTGCTAAGTTTTGTAGTGTAAAAGCTATAAATAACAAAGGCCCATTTATCCACTTTATGAATTTTATCACGCACCTACTATAATGTTTAAACACTTCTACAAAAGTATATTTAATCAAAATATAATTTCTTAAAGAGTGAATAATGATATTATTAATCCCGCATATCATTCCTTACCATTTCTAGCAGAACATTTATAGAACTGCGGGATGAAAAAGGTTTTGCCTTTTACTCCCAACTTTTGGGCTTCTAAATATGGTACATTAAGAACGTGTATGGGAAAGTATCAGAATTGGGTGCCCAGAGCATACCAAACTTAAGGTTAAGATATTCATCGGAGTGTGGATGCATGCTAGTCTATCTAACCTTCAATATTACAGCCCATGTCAAATCCATTAGCGCTGAAGTCCCTTCTTTCCTCAAACAGAGGGCATCTCTATACAATATCTAACCCACATCCAATTCTACACTAATACCTTGAAATTCAACCTTCCTAAAGGCCGCATATATTTATTACTTTTCCATAAGTAAAGGTCTGTATAAAGTCTGTGTATGCACCACAAAGTTTAGCTTCCGCAGACATAGCATATGAACTGTAATTCTGAGGTTCAGCGAGTCTGGGGGACTGGACTCGGACTCGGCCGAGTCCAGGCAAGACTTGCCTAGTCTCAAAGACTTGTAATGGTAATTGTATATTCAATAATGCGAACGGAGTTTACAATATAAAGGCAATTAAATTACGATGTTTCTAAAAGAAACAAATGTAAACAGAAGACGTAAATAGAAACTACCTAAACTAACTAAGATGACCATTAAAGAAACATTACAATATTTTAACACCTTCCCTTAATACTAATCGTTACAACTACCCTACTGAAGACAATCTGCCCCTTCTAGTCACGAATAAATAGAGAAGGCTGCACCCTTTATTACATAGGTAATTTGGTAAAATATTTGATAGATTAATGAATGAGGAAGAGGCTCATATATAGTTTACAAAGATGACGTTATTAGAAACATTCTAATAACGAAAGAATAAAAAAATATTACATTCTAATATTTACAAGATACCTAAGTTGCCGACTCGGGTTTGGGGACGGATTCGGGTTCGCAAATCCAGTTCGTGGATTCGTGAAAAAAAAAAATTCCCATTAGGATTCGTATGGGTTCGTGTGTGTGTATATATATGCATTATATATACAAAAAATAAGAGAAATATACATAATCCTAAAACTAAATCATTTCATAGTATGAATCTATGATGCTTGATCATTGATCAATGTCAAATCTCAAAGGTTCAAAACATTAAAATTAAATCATAACATCAGTTCAAGTATCATTGTTTGAAGTTCAACTAATGGATTAATAATTTATTGATATTCTTCTTCTTCATCGTCATCATCTTCTATATGGAGCCTAATAAGACTCGAAGGTTAATTTTCCCCACTTTTATTGGCGCAGTTTCCACCCCAAATTATTAAATGGGGGTTTGGGGGCAAAACCCCCAAGACAGGGTCTAGGGGCAGTGCCCCCGAAAGCTCAACCGACTTTAATTATTTTATAAAGGCACCGAGAGTTATTTTTCAACGGGCCCAAGTTTGGCAACGTCAAAAATTTGGGTTGTGGATGTCAAAAATTTATAAATTTTGCCAAAAAAAGTCTTAAACTCCGTCCGCTAGCAAAACTTCGCTTGATCCGGCCCGGTCCGTGCTGGATCCGGGCAAGGTCCGGATCTGGACCTGTGGGTCCGTTGGGATCCGCGAATCGTGGATCCAGACAGACCCACAGGTCCGGATCCAGCACAGACCGGGGGGCGAATCCGAACCCGGATCAGACTCGGACCTGGATCCAAGGTTCAGGGTCCGAATCCGACAACTTAGCAAGATACACAATATTGACCATTAAAAGAGTAATAAACAAGGTATTTGGAGATATTATTTTAACACCCTCCCTTAATGGTCATTCTATCAAACACACCAAGGAACCTATTGAACTTAACAAATTTATTTGTAAGGAGTGACTTGGTGAGAATATCGGCAGCCTGCTCTGTTGTAGGAACATACTGCAAATCCACGGATCCATCTTCAACCAGTTGCCAGATGAAGTCACAATGAATGTCAATATGCTTGGTTCGCTTATGGAAGACTGGATTTTGAGCAAGTTTGAGGACCCCTTGATTGTCGCAGAAGAGGGATGACGGACCTACCTGAGACATATGGATGTCGAAAAGCATCCTTCGAAGCCAGACTGCCTCACAATCTACTTTGACTGTTCCCCAAAATTCAACTTCCATTGAGGAAAGAGATACTGCCTACTGCTTCTTACTGGTCCAAATGATAGCACCAGTGCCCAAACTAAAGACATACCCAGAAGTGGACTTTTTGTCATCAACAGAGCCTCCCCAATCCGAGTATGTGTAACTGATGAGTCGATGATCTTTGGTTCGTCTATAGAAGATACCAAAGTTGGCATGCCCTTGACATAGCACTAGATGTGCTTCGCTACGGCCCAATGATCCGAAGTAGTTGTTGTCATGAAGTGAGATATGTAATTGACTGCAAAGATGAGATCAGGTCTAGTGGCGGTAAGATTGATCAAATTGCCCACTAGTTGCCTAAATGCGGATTCATTCTCAACAGGAGAACCATATTTGGTTGAAAACGTTAGACCAAACCCCATAGGTGTAGATGCAAGTTTGCAGTCTTGCAATCTAAATTTGTCAAGCAGAGCCCGTGCATACTTAAACTAAGAGATTAAGATGCCATGTGAATGCTAGCAAACCTCAATACCTAGGTAGTATTGTAGAAGCCCAAGGTTCGTCATGTCAAAAGACTGGCATAAAATTTGTTTGATTTCTTGAATGAAATTTGTTGAACTGCCAGTGATAATCAGATCATCAACATAAATAACCAGAAGGATGATTTCACTGCCAGTAGTCATGACATACAGATTTGAGTTGGAAGGACTCCTCTGGAAACCCTGATCTATGAGGTACTTGTCAATTTTTATGTACCATGCCCGAGGAGCTTGTTTGAGGCTATATAGTGCTTTCACTAACTTGAGTACCTGGTGTTCTTTACAGGCAACCTTGAATCCAGGAGATTGCGTCATGTAAACTTTTTCCTGTAACTCACCATTCAAGAAGGCACTCTTGACGTCCATTTGATGGACCTTCCAACCACACTACGCTGCCATGGCTTCGAATAATTTGATGGTGCTCATCTTTGTTGTCGGAGCAAATGTCTCCTCATAATCAATTCCTTCACGCTGAGAGAAGCCTTTAGCAACAAGATGAGCCTTGTACTTATCTAAAGTACCATCAACCTTGTATTTGACTTTGTAGACCCATTTGCATCCGATGGGTTTCTCTCCTGAAGGAAGATCTGACAGAATCCAAGTGTTATTTTTCAAAAGATTGTGATACTCAGTCTTCATAGCTTCTTCCCACTCAAGTATCCCTTTCGCCTTTGTATATGTTTGAGGCTCAGAGAGACTGTGAATGTTGGTCATGAGAGCAAAATTTACAGAATCAGAAGGTCTTCTCTTCTTCCGAGCAGTTCTACCCTCGATGAGCTCATCATCATGAAGATCACCAATTGTCTTAGCCCACCATTTAGGATGGAGAGTAGAAGTGCCAACATCAGAAGCAAGGGGTGCAACATGATCATCGTCATCAAATAGAAGATCGGATGAATACTGAGGAAAATCCAGTGGTGTAGCTGCATGTCTGGGTGATCCTGCGGGAGAAGGAACTGGTGGAGAGGCAGGAACAGGAACAAGAACTGCTAGAGCCTTCCCAACTGGAGCCCTCCCACCAGGTGCACGTAATGGAAGACGGACACCCAAGTCTTGAGCATTTAGAGACTGGTCCTCAGAATCCATAACTGGAGGAGAGAGCTGAAATGGCCCTCATTCCTCATCAATGACCATATCCTGAATGAAGATGAGACAATTAGTCTCGATGTCAACCAGGCGATAGGCTTTGTGATTATCATTGTAGCCGGTGACCATGAGTTTTTGGCTCTTGGCATCTAACTTGGTGTGTTTAGCATCAGGGATCCAGACATAAGGGATTCAGACAAATGCAGTGGAGCCAAAAACTTTGAGATGATTGATTCTCGGCTTACAGACTGACCAAGCCTCTTCCATTGTCTGCTTCTTGACAGCCACTGTGGGAGATCAGTTGAGAAGATAGACGGCAGTGTAGACTACTTCAGCCCAAAATTTCTTTGGAAAGCTCTTGTAATCAAGCATAGATCGGGCCATTTCGGTGATCATGCAATTTCTACGCTCAATGACACTGTTTTGTTGAGGGGTGTAAGGTGTTGTTAATTGAGGCTTCATGTAATTTTCACAGAAATAGGAGAAGGCAGAGGAACAAAATTTTCCCCCATTCTCAATTCTAAGAGTAACAATATGTTGACCAGACTTTTTCTACAAATGCTTTGAACTTTTGAAATAAAACAAACACCTCTGATTTTTTACGAAGGAAATACACCCACATTTTACAACTGAAATCATCAACAAAAAGTAAAAAATACCTAGACTTAGTATCAGGAGTAGCCATAGGTCTACAGATATCAACATGGACGAGTTGTAGTACCTTAGAAGCTCTCCAAAAGTTGCCATCTGAAAATGGAGTGTGATGTTGCTTCCCAGCCTGACATGCTCCGAAAACTCCAAGGTTTTGAGTCTAAATCTTCGGCAGTCCAATGACAAGATCTTCCTGAACAAGCTAAGAAAGATAGTGCACTTTTATATGCCCATACCACCGATGCCAGAGTATACTAACAAAGGAGTGATGGGCTGCCATAGCAAGCTCCTGAGAATCACCAGAGTCAACAAGTTTGAATAGACCATGACCCTCAAGACCCACAACAACAGTATACTGAGTCTCCCGATCAATGATACTACACTGATGTGAACTGAATGTCACGTCTAGCCGAGGGGAATTTCTCAGAATTTGACTGACTGGGAGAAGGTTGAGTTCCGTTCTTGGAACATAGTACACATCAAGGAAAATCATTTTCCTTCCTCTAGACTGTATCTAAATATTGCCTTTGCCGACAACAGTGTACTCTTCCCCTCCAAAAAATAACTGAATCTGAGAATTGCTGAAAATCTGTGAACCAATCCCAACGATGAGATAAGTGGCAGGAGGCACCTAAATCAATATCCCAGACATAGGATTTTACATGATTTGCAAACTCACCCTGCAGCATGCGCTTGAGGCTGTGAACCAGATTGCTTGGCTTAAGTAGCTAAGCGTTTACGACACTCCAACTTCATATGACCGAACTTATGGCAGTAGTTGCACAGAATGTTTTTCGTCGGGCCTTCTGAAGACAGAGCAGAGGGATTCTTCTAAGAAGATTGAGAGAACTGATATTTGCTTGTGTGTTTGAAGATGAGTTGGTACCACTGTCAAATTATTGTTTCTAGTGATCTTGTTGGAGAAGCATTATGCAGAGATCAAAACCTGAAACATCAAAATGAGTCGAAGCAATGTTGAGAGTTTCAATAAAGTGCTCATAGGAAGATGGTAGACTCTTCAAGGTGATCACCACCATGTCTTCTTCTTCCATTTTGCATCCAATGGCTTCCAACTGATCTCGTATGTCCTTGATTTTATTGAGATGATCCTGCAGGGGCACCTGGTCATCCATCATGATTGTGAAAAGCATGTCCTTCAGGAAGAACGCGCGTCTCTTATTAGAGGATTCATGCAAACCTTTGAGATGCATCCAAATTTCAGCATCTGTTTTTTTTGGAAGGAACTTGTGTAGCTAATCATCAGTGACCGAAAGTTTGATGAGCATAACAGCTTCTCGATTTTGCTCATCAAATTTAACCTGCTCTTTGCCTTCTTCCTCGGGACGATTAGTCTTGTCCAAAACAATTTTGTCAAGACATTTGTATTCAAAAATCATCATCATACGTTGCTTCCAAGTACTGTAGTTTCTGTCGTTGAATTTATGACTGCCCTCAAGCAAAATATTCGTCAGAGATGTCATTGTAGAAGACTGAGGTCAAAGGTGGTTGACCAAATGGCGGCACGAATACCAAGGCAGAATACATGCAACACATTCAAATCACGTGAATAAGACTGATGTAGAAAAAATTGGCACAGATTTTGAGACTGAACTGCAAATTTTCGAGCATGGATCCCAAGACAGAATTTTTGGAAGACCCGACAAATTTGGAAAGATAGTCAGAAATCCTCTCGAAAGACCCACCAAGACTCTGCAATTAGATTTTCAACCGGACCAAAAAAATAGAAGATTTGGAGAAAACCCTAGGTAACTGATAGAGAAGATTGAAAATGGCTAAAAAAAGCTTGAAATAGCTTCAGAAACGAAGCTGTAGCAAATTAGAACTTTGAACAGTGAGGAAAAGAATTGTCGTTTTTATCATAAATGACCTTAGTAATGGTCAAAAATGCCAAAAATTTGCAAAAGAAAGCGTGTTTTTTTTGTTTTTTGAACAGATTGTGACTTGTGAATTATTGGAAGCCCTAGACGACCTCTAAAATTGTCGTGAGTTGGAGAAAAAGTGTTGAAGCAAGCAGAAATAACTATCATTGAGCGTGTTTGGAGCTGCAAGTGAATAGAATGTCGTCCCGAAAAAAAGACCACGAAAATGCAAAAAACGATAGACCTGAAGGTTGAACCAGGTGTAGGTAGTGCATAAATCTACTAGATATGGTCGTTCAATCCCAAAAAACCCTAGCATAGGAAGCAGAAGGGTCGTCAATCTTGATGCCAAAAACAGTGCAGAAATAGTGTCAATCTTGACGCAAAAACCCTAGATGGGTTTTAAAAAACTATTTTTTGCAAAAAGAACAAGCTAGAAAAAATTTGAAAATTTTGAAAATTTGAAGAACAGATAATTTCGAGAAGGAAATTATAAATTTTTAAAAAAGAATTCATTTGGCTCGGATACCATATTACACAGGTGATTTGGTAAAATATTTGATAGATTAATGAATGAGCAAGACACCCATATATTGTTTACAAAGATGATGTTATTAGAAAAAATCTACTAATGAAAGAATTAAGGAATATTAGTAACATTCTAATATTTACAAGATACACATTGACCATTAAAAAAATAATAAATAAGATATTCTGAGATATTATTCTAATACCCAATAAGATACTCGATGTAATGTTGAGATCACAAACAAAAATAGAAACCCAACAATAATTTTGAGGGAAAATTATAAAACCTTTCAGGAATTTTTTGATGAAAATTTTATAAAACCTAGAAACGATATTTAAGGAGAAAATCGCAAAACCCTAGACACAATTTTTGAGGAGAAAAATCGATCAAAACCATACATGATTTTTAAGGAGAAAAATTGATGAAAAACCACAGAAAATTTTTTAGGAGAAAATCATAAATACCAAGAACTCAAGACATCAATCATGACTTTTTGTGAAAAAAATCAGAAAACCCTCCTTCAAAAAAGAACCTCAACGAGTAGCTGGCACAAAATCCGAGACTCAGCATACAAAACTTTGTTTTTTAGGAAAACCAGTAAAACCCACAGACAATTTTTTAGGGGAAAATTGTAAAAACCCAAAAACTCAAACATCAAACATGACTTTTTGTGGAAAAATCAAAAAACCCTCCTGTAGAAAAATAACCTTAGTGAGTAGCTAGCACAAAATCCTTAAAACCCTTGTACAAAGCGATTTTTGTGGAAAAAATCGTACAAAACCCACAATTTTTTAGGAAAAAAATTATAAATCCCTAGAATAATTTTTTTGTGGAAGAAATTATAAAACCCCTCCTGAATTTTTTTTTAAGGAGAAAAATCATAAAACTCGTGCAGAATTGTTTAAGGAGAAAAATTTATAAAAACCCACCGCTAATTTTTTATGGAGAAGAATTAAAAAAACCAACAAAAATCAAAGAGCCCTCTCGAATTGTGGAAACCCTAACTAGGGCAAACAAGAGCAAACCCTTCTCAAGTGTTGCATACTCTAGGCATGATCTGGCTGAATAGAGAAAACATGGGTACAAGTTGTACAGTGAAAATGGAGGTCGTTTCAGAAAAAGAAGGAATAGCGCGTGCTTGAAAACTCACGAAACCCACAAAAGAGAAACCTCAATCGGTAGTCAAAAATATTGAGCACAGGGCAAAGAAACAAACCCTAGCGCGGGTCTGCGTTCACTGAAACATGCAAAGAAAACACCAAAGAGAATCTAAGAAATAACTTGAACTAAAACCCTTCACGCAGGATAATAGCAGCCAACGCAAGTAAAAATGAGCAAAAAACAAGTATCGTGGGTAACGAAAAACGAATGCAGGATGTAAAAAGTGAAAACAAGAAAAATCACAGCCTCTGCAAAAATAAATGTAGGGAAACAGCCTCCGAAATCCCAGTCACGAAACAACCACCAAAACCCTCAATTCAAAAACCACCAAAAAACCCTTGAGATTTGCAAACAAAAATGGGTTGAAAAACCCTCAAATTTCAGAGGTAAAATAACCAAGAATTTTCATTATTAAAAAATTCGCCAAAATCTACAAAATAAGACCACGAATTATTTTTTAAAATTTGCCAAGCCCCATCAACTAGCTCTGATACCACATAATGGTAATTCTATATTCAATAATGAAAACAGAGTTTACAATATATAGGCAATTACATTACGATGTCTCTAAAAGAAACAAACATAAACAGAAGACAAATATAGAAACTACCTAAACCAACTACGATGACCATTAAAGAAACATTACAACATTTTAACAAGAGTCGCCAGACTCGCCAATTCTGAGCGAGTCCTGATGCTCAAACTCAGCCAAACTAAATTTTTTTTGTTTAAGTCTCAAAATTTAAATGCCTTTTTTATTTGTCCCCAAAATATACATGAAATGCAACATTTAACTCCACATCTTTGTCTTCAAATCAGTCTCATTCTCTTCAATAGAATGTATACATGAAATATAACATTTAAGTTATATTTCATGTATATATTGTCAGGATGTTTGACAGTGGTTTCAAATCTCCAGGAGTTATAATGCAACTTACAAGTTTTAGAAGATCTTATAAATTTCCAAACTTAGTCAAGTTATCAGTAGGCTCCTATCATTCTCTCACTCTCTATCTCACTCACTTTATCTGCCTTGAACAATAGACCCATCTCTCTCCCTATCACTCTTCCTCCATCCCCTCCCTCTCCCTCTCTCTATCTCACTCTCTCCTTTCTCCCCCAAGATCTAGACCTCTCTCTCTCAACCTCACACCCCTACGAGGGGTGTTACCCTCAACCTTGTTTTGGTGTTGCCCCTAAACACCCATAAAACAATAAGTTTGAGCAAGTGAAAGGCCAATGATGAATCATGATCATAAAAATCTACATAATTAATATCCCTTGTTGCAAATCCCTGCATATTCATAGTTAAAAATTATTATGGTTGCTACATCATCCAAGACCTACCTTAGACGCCTTCGTAAGAAGGATGCATGCTCCTCTGAGCGGTTGAGCCACAGATGTGGAGTTTTTGTTTTGATATTTGTTTGGAACATTTGATGTCATGGCTTTCATATTCCATGAGTTTTGTACACCTTTGACAATATTTATATATCTAAGTGTGCTATTTCCTTAAGCTACAATTTGCGTTTATACTTATGTGATTAAATCATTAATGTATACTAGTGTAGGTGATTGAATTAGCTTCTATTTGATGATATTATTGTGTCTATAAGGTTTATTTAATAAAGGGTGCATGAAAGAAGTTTTAAATCTTCAAAAATCTCTGAATTTCTTGTATTTTCAGTTCGCCAAGTCTGCACCGAGTTTTTTTGCTGAGTCCCGTGTCTTGAGTCGAATCACCCTCACCAAGTTTGAGTCGCGGAACTATGATACAAACTCAAATCACATCATAGAAACCTCCTGCATATCATTGACATTATTGTCATGCCCAGATAATTACAAGCTTCACATACTTAACAATATTGGCAAGTATTGCAGTCTTTAATGGAGAGTTCAAACTCCATAGATGAGAAATCATACAGATATGTTTATAGTTAGCATCACTTTATACAATGTGCATCAATTAAAAAATTCTCTTCAAATCCACACGAGTGCCATGTCTCAACTCTCTGTTTGCATAACAAGTATACAATTTTTTATATTTTCCTATAAACGATAAAATGCAAAGCAATGACCAAACATGAAGATAAAAATTATGAGAGTCTAGAATTACAGAAAATAATAAAAGACATGCATAAAATCTTAAAGGATTCGCCTACCACACAAATTGCAGATGAATCGCCTTCCCTGATCAACAAATCTCATGAAAGGGTTTATGTATCCTTTGCAACGTGAGCAGCGAACAGGTCCATTATCTCCAAAATCAACTACCTGCATGAATGCAAGTTATATAAATTGGGGTAAATGCATTTCTTAGAATAAATGAAATGCTTTCATTCCCAGTGGCCTGATATTCCAGAAACATTCTTGCGTAAACTTTACATCACACGGGTTAAAACAAGAAGTATAAAAGACCAGAAAAAGCTCCAACGCAACCATTTCACTATTCAATATCCTGAGTCTTTCCATCGTACAAATTGGATATATATATAACCTTCATCATATGCCACTTAAACAGTAAAGTGAATCACAATCTTCACATCATTCTGAACTATGAAGGGAATAGGACTATGGCCTATTTTCTAATATTCTTCCAATGCAAGCGGGTTATATGATTCATGTGTAAGAGAGAGCTCATGAAATTGTACACCAGTAATATCATCAGTTGCTATTGTACACCATTCCATGTAAATTTAATTGGAAAAACAGGCAAACAACAAAAATCCCTCCCAAGGAACATTACCTGAACAGCTTCTTCAGAAGGATGAGGGAGAGCAAATGGCTGCACCATCAAAGCCAAAGGCATTCCTGAAGTACTTAATAGGTCACCTGAGCAAGGTATCTGTTAACATACCATGCATAATCAAACAGTAAACACTTTCAGTTTAATCATAAATTTGTAGCAAAATAGAATTGTACAACTCCACACCGAAACCCTTGACACTGGCTTGATTGAACCCACAAAAGCATAAATAAATATGTTCAATTCACAAAGTCAAAAGATATCAATGACAAAGGAGAAAAGCATAATCACCTGGTTAACTGTACATCGCATATAGCGTGGACTACAATTTCCAGTATCCTTAGCAATGAAATCACTTGTTGCCGACTTCAGAAAAGTAACCAAACATCAGTCCAACTTTCAAGTCCTTGTACATCTCGATATAGTAAGTTTCAGAAAACAACAGAAATGCAGACAATCTGCATTTTTCCCAAGTCCTAAAATAATGACATGGCAATTGAAATCCAAAAACTCTTACAGATAATAACAAAAAGAATAGCAGCTGGACATACAGGAGGAAGATTAGCTTGGTTGTTGCTACGGGTTTCAAATATTAATGGTGTTGAATTCGGTACAGGACGGGGAATTTGGTTTGGATCAATGCGTGAAGGTCCTGATCCTTGCGCTCCTGCAGGCGATCCTGGTTGTCCCATACCCAAGACACCTGTTCCAGGGGGATGGCCCATGGTAGGAGGCATAGGTGGAACAGTTTGACTCAGTTGTCTTGGAGGTGCTGGCATACCAAACATCCCTGGAGTCTGATTTCCAGCTACTGGCGGTGGTGGTGGTACCTACAGCATTTTACAATACAAAACAATGTCATTCTTCATATTTAATCATCCTTGACTGAGATAAGAATTACAGAAATTCCAGATAGTGAGATGAAAAGGCTTGTATTCAATCAAAAATAAACAAGGCATTATGATAACCACATAACAGTGACCCAGTAGCAGAGACTTGTATTTTAGAAGCAAGCATGTATGATTCTGTTTCAATTCATGCGAAATAATTGCACATATATTGAACAATATGTCTTATCACTATCTTCTCATTAGCAATCAACAAACATTGAAAATATATATTCTGAGAGAATCATTTAGTCTTTCAAGCTCGTATCAGCTACTCAAGGACTCTGTGATCTTATCAACAATATGATGACAACACAGTTATTCCCAGGAGAATATCCTCGGGTCATTTCAGAATGAAACTTTCTTAGCAAAATATTGTCAATAACAGAAAATCTTCATATTCACATAAGTAGAATTCATTTTCTAGAATTCTCTCAACAAACAATTATATACAAAGTTGGCATGATATACACATATGTGAAGTGATATATATTATATACACATGTATATACCAAAACAATTTTATATATGTTGAACTTAGAGACTGAATTGCATGAATTATTTAAGTTAATTTTGAGCAGAGTTTTAAATATCTAGCAATTTGATTAATCGTAAGAACTTATATGTCATAATGGACAAGCCTAAAATGATTATAATGATTATTGTAGGGTACTTTGTTTTCTCCAAAATAAATAAAGCAAAACTTTGTTACCCTGCTCTTTTAGATCATATTGCAACAAATAAATAAGGCAGCTTTGATACAGTCTTCTTTTGTTTCATATTCCAACAATTTAAATATTTGAGATTTATACAAACAAAATCAATATTAAAAAAGAAAGTGTCAATCAAGCTATACAATATATTCAATGTAGAAAGAGAGGAAATTTTTGTTTGTAATTGCAACACTTTCGGCCCAACTTTCTCAGCTGTGTCTTCAGCATTGTGCATCGATTTCGTACAGAATCACAACACATTTTTGCAGGTTTTTCCCGTCAGTGTTGCTTTTAGGGTTTATGCTAGTTTCTTGCAATTTTTTTGTTGATTAATTGCCTGATAAATGGCAAAATAAACATTGAAAGTTGTTGACCAAAAAATTCCAATTTTTTGGGGAATAATTTTTTGCACATGCCGACTCTTGATTAATCACGTGTGATCGCAATTTTTTGTCATCTTCTGCTTCTATGATTCACTTAATATATATTAATAGTTAATAATAATTTAAATTTTGAAACTACTTTAATATTAATTATAAAATATAGAGGTTTGTTGCTTTCCCATTAAATGGCCATCTATAATAGTGCATTATAGCAATATTACCAGGGACACGTTTTCGGCATAATTTGACCCATCCCATAAAATTATTGTTTGAATTTTGATAATTTTTTTGAATTCTACTCTCATGTGAACTCTAAATTTATATTATTTAACACAAACGTTATATGTTAAGGTTCTATAATGTATATAAACATGCTTTATCCATGTTTTCATATGAATATTTAAAATTTCCCTATATATTTTAAATTTTCCCTATATATTTTAAATTTTCCCTATTATTAATATTTAAAATAATCCATCCTGGAAATCAGTTTCCCTGTCCCCCCGTCTTGAAAACCCAAGGTAACATAGCATACTAGTTATAATTTTGAAATTAGTGTATAATTTTTAATTATATATTTGATCTCATCAAAATCCATGACGTGAGGCGTGTAGAGAGCTCAAGTCATATTTAAACCGGAATTTAAAACAAATTCATTAGCTACCTCGACACTATCTCACATGTCCCCCACAATTTAGGATGATTGAGGCCCTTTCAAATTTTATTGATGATTGTTGTTGCTCCTCTTGCTCCGCTATTTTCCAAAATGACCTCTATTGAATCTCCTCCTCAAATGAAACCATCTCACCTTTATATCTTCCAATGTGAGGGAAAATGCACACCTCTTCATCGTGTCTTCTCTTTGCAAGAGTCACATCCTTTCACAATCACCACCCTTTGAGAGACTACAACTCTTATCATTTCTGCCCTTTGAAAGATTCACAACCTTTCACAATTACCACCCTCTGAAAGAGTACAATTCTTCAATCCTTTGAAAGAGCCACAACCTTTTACCATTATCACCCTTTGAAATAGCACAACCCTTCTAATATTTGCCTTATGAAGGAATTAATTTGTATTCTCTTCCCATTCCTTTTCTTCCATTAACCCTTTCTTGATTCCATGCTCCATTTGTTTTTCAATCCTCCATATCCCCTTTCTAATGAACTATTTTCCCTTTTATATCTCACATTTGAGGGAGTCGCAACTCTTCATTTCATGCCTTTTGACCATTCATTAAACTTAATGATTTTTTTACATTATATTTTATTTTATTTTTATTATTTTATATTTAAATATTATTATTACTAGCAATTGCACCTTGGTGTGCAATAGGTACGCCGAAGATATATTGAAGATCATGTGGTCTTTAAGGAAAGTTTTAGTCCATTTTTTGTATACGTTTGTGCAGTGCATAAAGTCAATTGGTAGTTCATTTTGAAAATGTTGTTGTTTACAATAAAGGAGTCAATGCAGAAGTGATAGCTTCAAGTGAACTGTGCATCCACTTTAGAGAATCAAACACAACTAATATAAAATCTTCCTTGGACCCTGCAAGACAATTGAAATCATCAAGGCCTTGCATTTTTTTATGTCACCTTGCATTTTCCCGTTGTTGACAGGTCACATCACCAAAAAAAATTCATGTCAGACGATGTTTGTGTTTTGTACCACAATCTTGTGTGGCACTATGCGCGAACACATTGTACTCCACGGTAATAAAAGCTCTGGCTTATTGCATTAAACTATTGTATGTCTGAATAGAGGATTCCATATGACAAACCAAAAGACTAAAATTATGACAAATTTCAATTTTAGTTTTTCAAATGTTTGTTTTCTTCTGATTTGGCAAACGATTGTTGCGGAAAATCAACAGACGTATCAACCCTAATTCCTTGATAAACAAGTTTAGGCATGACAACCCTAGATTATTGCCTTTTGGTAACATTGTATAAGATTTTCCTAAGTGTAAAATTTAAGATCGGGCTTAAATTTAACATTATTTAAATTTCACTTTAAAATTTTACATTAAAAAATCATATCTTGAGCACAAAAGAGAACATCAAATTCTATTTTTTTCTTTTTGAATAATGCACTACATTAGGTAGTGCACTAAGATGAGATTATTAAGTGTTATAATAAAATAAACTTGCAATTAAAATTATGTATATGAATGTTTATTTTAATTAGCTCAAATTAACTTATATGAGATGTTTTTAGCAAAATTAACACTTGTTAAAAAAATAAAAAAATTAATTTTTATTGGATCATTTTATTAAAATTCTATTTGTATAAAATTAATTTCTAATGATTCTTCGTTGTATTTAAATTTTATTTTTATTATTTGTCTTTTATTGTTTCTAATTTTAGAATCTTCTTTTGCTACAGCCTTTTCCAGCTACTCGGCTAACAACAATCCTATTGAGGTGGACTCGTATCCTATGTTCGTTGTGGTTGTTGAGATTATGGGTAGTGTTGATTGTGGACCTATTGTGGTGGTACATCATCTAATGTTAGCATGGATTTATTCAAGTAAAAGGTTTAGGGATGCCTTTAAAAACCCTTTGGGATTTTTTGTTTTAGTTCATTCCCTGGTTATTTTGTTCCTGGTTATTTTGTTTTATATTTCTTTAGAGTGGTTAGATGTTTTTGCAATCACTAGGTCTCTAGATTCCTCCAGATCTCTATGATCTCCATCCTTGTTTAAGAGAGGCTCTATTCAAGGTGGTTCTATACATAAAAGGTTGTGGGACACCTTTCAAAATTCATTGCTAGTTGTCTATTCCCTTGGCTACATTAGCTCCAATGTAAGGGGCTTTTGTACTTGAAGATGGTTCGAGGTTCCCTCCTAAACCCCTTTGTTTTTATTAGGTGATCCTTTGTTGGGTTGAGACCCTTGTCCATCTTTCTTTAAATTTTTCCTCTCTCTCTCTCTCTCTCTCTCTCTCTCTCTCTCTCTCTCTCTCTCTCTCTATATATATATATATATATATATATATTTCTCTCTTTTTCTTTGTCTCTATATGAGTTTGTTTTTCATCTCTATGTATCCCTTAATCCTCTCTTTCTTTATCTCTCCCTCTCCTCTCCATATCACTCTTCCTATAACTATAACATCTTATTATTTATCATTTGTTGACCTTGGTCTACACCACCAAAAGATCGCCACTACAATAATTTGTTAAGGGGGAAAACACAATAACACCAGAATATGGTGAAATTGATATTCACATTATTGTCTAGTTAATCTAAATGATTAGATGCTCAATTTCAATGATAATTATGAACATTAAAAAACACATTTAAATTATATATATATATATATGCCCTTTAACTCAAAATTACTTAACATTCTAATAAAATATCTTTAATAATCTTCCCCATTTCCTCATATAAATATTTGCATATTTCTACAAATTTTTATAATTGTATACATATTTATTTATCTAAAATTATTATTAATTATTATATCTTCCTCACAAAATATCCATATAAAATTATATTAAATATCAATCAATATTTCTATTCATCACTTTTTAAATATTTATAAACAATAAGTATTACACTTATATCATAATATATTTAGCTAATAATATAATTTACTATAAAAAAAAGGTAATCCTAATTTTTGAAAATAAAAGAAATAAAAGTAGTAATACGTAATCTCTTCCTTTATATTTATTTAACTAGGTATTATACATTAATATATTCCCCGTGGTGTAGGGATTGATTCTTTACTTCTGAAAACGAGTGTGAATGGAAGTGCTCGAACGAGGACAATATGAAAACGCGTGAATGGCTGAATCCAATGGCCAAAAATCCTCCCATCGTCTTGCATACCTCTCCATTGCTATGAACCATTGATTCCTAAAGTCAGCTCATGCATTTCAAGTAAGGAAACGCCTTCGGCGTAATAATTTATCATTAAATCTGATTTCAAAAAGGGGACATTACACTAATATTATGTTTTTTCTTAATCCACACTCACACTAGTTCTAAAATTAATGCCTCTAGTCTAATCCACATAAAGGGAATATTCTCCATCTCTCCCTCCACCTCTGTAAAGCGATTGCAATTAGTAATTACACAAGTGAAGGATAGGAAAGGCCGATTGTCAAAAGGGATACTCATACCCTGGCACCTTCAAATTGGTAAAAGAAACCTTATCAGTTATGGCTGACAAAGAAGCTAGAGATAGTAAGAGTTTATTATACTAAAACGAATGGCAATAAAGTAGACAAAAACTAATTTGAGCATCAAGTTGAGAATCAAATCAAGAATGCCATACGCAACTTGAGTATCGTTTTCCTGTGATATCCAACATTTTGTGTCCTAATATGCTGAATGCACTCTTTGAAATCCAGACCCCCTCCTATTCCTTGTCTCGTTATCATATCCTTCTAAATATATCATGTTAATAGTCAGATGGCCAATCACTATCTCACACAAGAAAACTGCAAGACATTTCTAATTATTATTGTAACTTAGATGGACTCTCGCATTAGAAAGAAAATAGGAAGTCGAGTTCGGCTAGAAGGGCCCCCGGGCAGGGTCCGGTCCATAGGACCAAGTTCGAACCACA
This sequence comes from Thuja plicata, assembly GCA_018584345.1. NCBI lineage: Eukaryota > Viridiplantae > Streptophyta > Pinopsida > Cupressales > Cupressaceae > Thuja > Thuja plicata. Next base: position 945,311 of record MU226063.1, on the reverse strand, counting down.
GTTTGGTTCCGGGCAAATTTCACACAAAACAGTGAACTTGGAGCGAACTTTGACAAATTTCTGCCCACAGACAGAGTTTAAGTCATTTTTTTTGGCATATTTTATAAATTTTTGACATCCACAACGCAAATTTTTGACATTGCCGAACTTGGGCCCACTGAAAAATAACTCTTGATTCCTTTATAAATTAATTAAAGTCAGTTGACATTGCCGAACTTGACCCCGTCTTGGGGGCTTTGCCCCCAAACCCCCATTTAATAATTTGGGGTGGAAACTGCACTAATAAAAGTGGGGAAAAATTAACCTTC
>MU226063.1:926493-944953 GCA_018584345.1 Thuja plicata | reverse complement strand
AAACAATGATACTTGAACTGATGTTATGATTTAATTTTAATGTTTTGAATCTTTGATGTTGAACTTGAACTTGAAGTATATGATGGTATGATCATGATTCATGATGGTATGATCATGATTCATGATGATATGATTACAAGTATTTTTGTTGTTTAAACGTTTTTATGATACTATGTGACATTCTAATCTTAACTCATGCTTTTAGGCTGCATAAATATGTATATATATTAAAAAAATTTACATATTTTTGTACTAACGAACCCAAACCCACACCCCTTTTCAAAATAACCGGTCCTTCGAACTCAAACTTGAACCCGAACCCGAACCCGAACCGGCATCCTAGAAAAGAAACAAAGACAGAAATTATAATAATCTCCAAAAATTACCAAAAAATAGATCAATGGAGCTGGAATGTGCAGCATGTACAATAGGAAAGGACTAGGGCAAAAAAAGGCCCTAGAAATACAGCATGCACACCTTAAGACTAACCAAAAAAAGGGGTATACATACAAGCAAGTAAATAAAGGGTAACCAAAATCATTAGTATCAATGTTCCAAAACGCATTAAACAAGCCAAAGAAAATGCCATCAATAACAGCAAGAGCACCAATGCAAAGGATAACAATGCTAGTTGAGAAGGATATAAAGCTAAGAGGGCCAATTTGAACAATCCTAGGAGATACTGATTTGCTAGAATGAATGACATAAGAAAGGAAGGTGGTCAGTCCCATGTAGCATAGATAAAAAAACAAGTGTTGATGAAAAACCCAAACAAGTAATAACCCATATAATTTGGATCCAAGTGCTAGACAAATATTACCGTGAGTTTTTTGTTTTCCAAAAAATTTCCTGCATCACAGGAAACTTACCAATTTGGTGGGATTTTAAGTCTAACAAAGTAATGTGATTTCACTTTTTGTCCTCAATTTGTTTGAGCAACAACTATGGCACAATTCAAAGATTTCCCAGCTGCTACGAACAAATTTAGGACACAATTTAAGGATTTATTAACTGCTGAGCGTACAATGGTGACTACAACCTCCCATTTTCAAGCTTTTCTACTGCATTTTCACCTCTCATGCTTCAAGATTCCTTCTTTCACCTTTCACTTTCAAGGTTTAGGACTCAGGCATGTCACTTTCTAACTTCTTTTTTTAACTGTAAAGGTTTTAAAGTTTAATGACTGTCAAAACCTATTTATAATATTTTTTATTTAACTAGGGTATTAACTTTTTTCTGTGTTATTTATCTTTTGCTAGGCTTTAAAGTTTATTTCCATTTTCTGATTCTTGAAAGAAAAAGGAAAAAAGGCATCCACAACTAGGAGACCTAGCAATCCCAAGGACCCTTGCCGAAAACATAGGAAAGAACGTACAGAGAGAGGAATGCTTATTGGCAACAACTATACTAGGAATAATAGAGGAGGCATAAATAGTTTGAAATATCACATTGCACAAATCCAATCCAATTTTGTAGAGCCATTTATGCAGGTAGGTCTAGAGGTTTAGAATGGCGCAAGAGCTCTTCTTGAAGCATACCAACTAAAAGAAAGCTGAGAAAAAGAGGACAGCAAAGGCAATAGAAACCCCAACCCCAACTTCACTTCTACAAGGTGAGAATCTAAAAGAGATATCAGAAGCTCTTCTTCTTCCATTCACATGGAGCCATAGATAGAAGGATTAAGCAATGCAGGCAGCCACAAATCTATTGATCATCATTGGAAAGTACTAAGTGGAATAGTGGAAGTGCATCATGAGGTGAAGTTGGCATATGCAAGATTTTGGTATCACAATAGCATTAAGGTAAATGTAGTTTCACATCCTTATTCAAAAGGGTTGGTTAGTGCATTGACTATGGCCAGTAAGGGATTTGAGGCCTCGAGCCATTATGGTGTAAGTAGCCTATTATTGGAGAATGAGGCCCAAAACACATATAAGCTACTAAGGAACAAGAACAGATTTGTAAAAGGAAAGGTTGCAGCATTTTATCTTATGGGTGGATGGATGGCGAGAAATCCTTAACTTTTTAGTGTCTTTTTGAAATTGAATGATAGCTTGGTGAGGGGGTGATGAAGGTGGAAGTGGAAGATCTCATCCAGATATTGGAAGGCAATGCATCTACATAGATAGTGGCTAGTAGACTGTTAGAAGCAAAGCACCCTACACTATTTTGGAGCCCTAGTACTGCCCACAGTCTTGACATTTAGGGCAGTGGGAAATTAAGGTGGGTGAACAATGTGGTGGAAGATACAAGGAATGCCACCAAACAAATCTAAAACCACACACGGGTCCTAAATCTCGTGCAAGAACACAATGATAACAAGGAGCTCATGCATACAAGGGTCACACAATTTGCCAATAATTTTTTCACCTTGCAAGATGGCAACTGCATTGCCCAATCTTAAGTGCATCTTTGTGAGAGAAAGGTGATTGGAGAGACCTTACTATAGGAAGATTAAAGATGACAAGATCGCCAAAACCACTTTTTATGGTACATTTGCCAAGACCAAGGAGGAGATCATCAAGGCAAGTTCTCAATCAAAACTTTTTTCTTTTTCTAAATTTTACACTGTTACAAAAGGTTATTTTTAAAGAGAAGTTTAATTGGCTGATATTTTTTAATAAAATTTCTAATTTAGTTTTATTTTATAATTTCTTTTTCTTTTACTCTCTTGTTTTAGGCACCAAAGTTCTTGTTTACAGTTCCACATATACTGAATGGGAATCATCCCATGGAATATCTATATGAGGCCATGGACAGGGCTAAAGAAGAATTTCAATCTATGCATGAGACAGATAGAGCCAAAAAAAACCATATGGCACACAGTATTGATCAAAGGTGGCACCGATAACTCCACCAACATATTCATGATGATGCCTATTATTTGAGCCTCAAGTTTTTTTCTCCCATCCATTAAAAACAGATAAGGAATTCATGCTTGGCTTCAACTCATGTCTCGAGGTCAGTCGATGATTTGAACCTTCAAGACATCAAACACAATAAGTTACAAATTTATAAGGAGGTGGAGAGAAGATTGTTTTCTTCATCTTTAGGAATTTGTAAAGAACCACTTTACAGCCAAGTACAAAAACATATATATTCAATTTTAGTTTACCGTTAAATTTAAGTTTGCTAAAATCCTTACAAAGTTCTAAATGTTGTGCTTACATATTTGCGGTGGTCAATTTTGGTATCTCAATGCCTAATCTTCTAAAGGTTTCCATCCACATTTTGTCCCAGCCTCTTCTAGATGTTAGTGCAATTGGAGTGTATTTGAGGGCATTTACACAGAAAAGTGAAACTAGTTGTCTCAAAAACACTTGAATGACTGTCTTTGTACATTAGAATTTTAATTTGCCCAAAAAGAAGATAGATGAGCAAGATACACATCATGCACTTGACCTCAATGACACTGCTCCATATTTAAATTGCATGCCTGTGGATGTAGATCCACTGTTTACTGCTAATGATTCAGCTGATTTGGGGAGGTATGCAACAGAATGGTATGTGGAGGTGGAAATATACGAGGAGGCAGAATACAAGGTGGGCAAGCCATCAAGGGCAGATTCACTGCATACCCAGCTTGATCCTATGTCTGAGGCTCCTGTTTGAGAATACTACAACTGTAAAATCCAATTCCACAACACCCACACAGCAACAGAAGACATTTTTGAGCTCTAGCCAAAGAAGAAATTTATGATTTGTAATTTTTTTATATGAGAAATTGAAGTTCATATATAGTGAAAATTTGAACTTGTTTTTGCTCTATGATATGTATTGAACTCTAACTTTGATTTAAAAACTTTAGGTCATCCAAGTAATTATCAAATCTGAATTCCAGGTAGTTTGCAAGGGAAGCAATATTCTATGCATGATAGAGAGAGGACATCTGAAGTAGCACAAGGTAGTCATATATCAAACGACCGGCTCACTTTCAATAATGAAAAAGTGAACAAAATAGAAGCTCAGAAATAGTCATGGTCATCAGATTATAATGCATTCTCTGCTTATTTTCCCTACGTAAATTGAGAGAGACAGAGTGAATTATGATGAAACAGAGCAAGTGGGCAAAAACGATTTCAGGCTTCATTTAAGTGAGGCAGGGTAAGCAAACTTTAGCTCTCTTTTATTTTAGCTGCTAAGGATACTCAAGAACTGTGAGACCATGACGCCCCAGCTGCATCCTATTTGTGCACTAAAAATATGAAGTGAAAGTGCGATTGATGAGTTGGGAAAGTGGGAGGGAATAATTTTCTGTTTGGTGTAGATGCTTTGAGTGAATCTGTAACATCTCTGGCATGGCCTTCTTTTCACCTGCAGATCTATAAGCAAAATTGTCAAGTAGTGTTTTGCCTTCTTTCCTTCTTGTCTGGATGTTGAAGGCAATAAAAATCCCTCACATATATTTGGGGCCCTAACATGATGAGCATAGCATCAGTCAGGGCAGATATTTTCACTTGTATTTTTGCAGCCTAAGATCCCTAACCCTATAGTTATTTTTATCAAAAAGAGATAAACAGATTTCTTGCACATCAAAGTAAAAGGAAATAAGTTAGCAGACTGAACCACAAACACATGATTCGATTTGACAAAGGGAGAGATTAAAGGAATCAAATCCCTTATGAGATTAAAGCCCAAGGCCTTCTGTAGAAAACTGCTAACCACGAAAAAATTAAAAATCCTTTCCACTTTCCCTCCCCCAAAACCTATTACAGAAGCTTTGGATGTCCTCTGAACTCAATTTGAATAAGAATCTGACAAATCAGTGGTATGGTTTTGTATCAAGTGTCATCTTGAGCCACAATTTGAGGGCTGGGTGTAAGGAAATAAGGGCAGGTTGAGAAAGGGCGTATGTGAAAATCAGTCGTGTCCATGCTTAAATTTTGTGTTTTGCTTGCTTTCTGAAATGATATGGCTTGATTAGAGACAATTGAGGTGACCATCACTTCCTTCCCAAGTTGAAATGGTTTGACTACAAATAATGCTTGTGGAAATAGCTTACTCTACAAAATGCAATTGTTTGATTAGTGCAAATGCAACAATCCATTCCTCAGATCTTAGTTCCACCACAAGGCCTACCCTATTAAAATGATATTGTAATATTTAGTATAATGGTCATGTAAGTAGCTTTCTTTTAAGTCAGTTTGTCAATTTTTAGTAACTTTCTGTTTTTTAAATTGTTTAGTTAGTTTAGTAATTTTCTATTCCGTCTTTAGTTCTCGATCATTTCTGTTATGGAAAGATCTTCTTGTAATTGCTTATTTAAGAACTATTCCTCTCCTTTGTTTAATATTGAATATCAATCAAGTATCATTTCATGGTATTAGAGCAAAGGTTGGTTTTTGGCAAATTTTTCCAATAAAATTCATGGTTTAATTACTTGAAATTTTCGAGGCAATTTCAAGAAGTTTTTTGGTTGATTTTTTAAAAACAAAAATCATGGGGTTTTATTGGCGGATTATTTTATGGAATAAAATTTGTGATTTTTGCCGAACATTTTGTGAGAAAATTTTCAGAAGATTTTTTGCTCAAATCGAGGGTTTTAAGTTTTTGGCGATTATTTTAAACAAAAATTGTGGTTTCTACAGATTTCTTTACCGTTTTTCCCCAGAAACACAAGTTTTTTTAGATCTACAAAGGTTATTTATTCTTGTGTCCGAGGATTGCTGATTTTTCTTATCTAAGAGGGTTTTGCATGGCAGGTTTTGAAAAAAAAAAATTCCTAAAAATCATGATTTTTCTGATGTAAAAGGGTTTTGCTAAAAAAAAAATTCCTAAAATCGCGATTTTCTTTTTCATGGGTTTGCTGATTTTTAACGATTTTTAATTTTAAAAAATTGGAATTTTTTTACCTATTTTTCTACAAAACAAGGGTTTCTGACAATTTTTTCACAAAATCGTGTGTACTTCAACATCACATCAAGGGTTTGATGAATTTTCCACAAAATCAGAGTGCTGTTCTGCAGCAGCTTCTTTTGACAAAATCGTGTGTTCTAGAGTTTTTTGCCCATTTTTTTATCAACAATTTGAGAAGCTGATCTCAGCCTCTAGAAAACGGGAGAGATGGCTTGGTTACCAAACATCAAGTTGGAAGACACTCAAGCTTGTTCTTGTAAACATTCTTTTGCTGATCATATAGATCAGAGACAAATAATATACAATAGCCTCAATAACTAGAGGTTTTGAACAAATTCCATGAATCTGCAAACTAGAGTTAGATTACTAAAAATAGCAATAAAAGCTATCAACAATCTCATGTACTACATGCTAAAATTTCCTAACTGAGAGTAACTTCAATTTTATGGAATAAATTGTTTGGTTGGTTTTTAGCTTCATGCAAAACTATATTAAGACTCGGATTCTTCTCATGCACCTAGGAGGAAATTACAATGCCAACAGTTCTTGTTCTTGATCATATGAGGAAGTTTTGTAGAAAGCGGTTGGCTGATCAAAAGTCCAACCAGGGAGGGTCTCAGAAGCAGGCTCATGTCACAAAACATTTTTAAGAGTAGTCATGCCCAGATGACCTGCAGATTATGTCAAGTCTTTTGTAGGATAGTTAGTAGAATTACCATTAAGGGAGAGTATTAAAATAATATCGTAATATATAAGTAACTTTCAAGTCAATCAGTTAGTTTTTAGTAACCTTTTGTTATTTAAGTTGCTTTGTTAGTTTAGTAGCTTTCTATTCCATCTTTAGTTCTCGAGTGTTTTTGTTACGGAAAGATGATCTTGTAATTGCCTATTTAAGGAGCATTCATCTCCTTTGTTTAATATTAAATATCAATCAATTATCATGTCGTAACCCCCTCATCCCCTCCAAAAAACCTCAAAAAATATTTAGTCAATTAGATGGGACAGTCTCACCTTGCACTTCTTTATTTCAGAATTAAAATATAAGAGTGAATACATAGCACAAAAAAATGCTACATTCTCAGATCAGCTGCCTTTTTTGAGATTAACTTCTAATAAGATGAAAACGAAGCTAGAAGCTTGGGCCTCTCTGCATCAATTGATATATGGTCTACTGTCTACATTACTTCCAGGCATGCAATCATGGCCAAAAACACAATAAATGAGTATTCCTACAATTTGGTGGAATCAGGCAGCGTATTGCTTAAATTCAATTTAAGTACAGGGAATGTGCTGAGATGAGTCTGGGTTTGCAAATTACTTCCCAGGCATAAACTATGGGAAAAAAAGGGTTTCGTCATATCACTAGAGTAAACTGATGCAAATCTTTGTGTTGACAAATACAAGACTTATACAATATCATGGACTTACGAATTGCATCAATAGGATTATTACTCCAAGAAGTTTGTGAAGTGTGTATAGTATTCACTCTTAATTCCATTTCCTGTGGCCATCAGGATTTTCATTTATGTGTGAATAAATATATGTTGAAAAGTATATGATTTTGTTGTAAATATTTCGCATTATAGCTTATAAATAGCAAAATCTTAAAAAAAGATATTTTTAATATAATATCATACTTCTCAATACGATGGTTCTCACTATAAAGATTATATATATATAAACAATGCCTTATGTTCTAAATTTTTCAAATTTGAACTATATACTAATAAACTCTTTTTTTATGCATACCATTTCATAATGAGAACCAATAATTAAGTCTTCTTCGGCAGAGTTAAGTTGGAGTTCATACTCATTTATCCACATGGTTAAATGCGGCCAGTTTGCTTTTAAAAAAAGCAAAAGTGGTGGTTTCTGTGCATTCCAACTTGCATCTCCTATCACATAAGAAAATTGATTAAAAGGAGGGAGTGGCAGGGAATTGGGATGTACCCATCTACCAACTTAGACGCTTTCATTGGTCTGCTATCTAAATCATGGTTCAAAGCTTCTGGAGCACTCTACAAGACTCCCCAAACTCCCAATTCTTTGATCTGGTTGAGCCAAGTCAACCAAACTCCTGCACCAAGTCTGCCTGAGTTTTGAAGAGTCTTGGCCAAGTCTTGCTCCAAGACTCTCGAGTCTTAGGATCAGATTCTCAAGTCCTTAGCTCAGTCATAATAGAAAGTCACCAAAATAGACAGTCACCAAAATTTCAAATTTTGAGATCTTAAGGATCATATGACATGTGTGATGTTTGAATTATGACAAATTGGTAGTCAAATTAGAGTTTTATTTTCTCTAAATGCATTGATTTCTTTTTTGTGTGTAATTAAGAGGTTTTTCTTTGTCAAGTCCGTGCCAAGAATTTTTCTGAGTCCCTGCCATGTCGTGAATCTAAGTCAAAATTTTGGGCTGCCAATTTGAATCCAGGTCCAACGTTTCGAACTATGATTTAAATTACTTCCAAGCATGCAGTGATGGGCAAAATAACCCTAAATGAATATTCTGAAAACCTACATCAGTTCAATTGAACAAAACAATGAATCATGTGGGTTTAGTTCAAGTCCGAGCACAAAACCGAAATGGGCCTAGGTTAATCATGGTCTAGCTCAGGCACCCCAACTTCCCTATGAGTATGTCTACTATCCAAATTACTTTCAGTCATGCAATCATTGGAAAAATAACAACAATTGAACATCCCTAATACCTAAACTACCAAATTCAATAGAATTAAGCAGTGTATTACCAAGCTTCGATTTGGATCTAGGTATGAAGTCAAGACAAGTTTGGCTACACCTAAGGTCTAACCCAAGCACCTTACGAATACATCTGCGGGAACCTGTAACCTAGCCCAATAGGTTGCACCATATGATTACGATAGAAGATGCAGCCATTTCTTGAAGGTTGGGGCATTCCTCACTTTACAAAATTCATATTTGCTCAACTAAGGTAAACACCAAATCAAAGTGCAGCACATAAACACGCAATTTGTTCATGCTAAGGGTTCATCATACCACTACAATAAACTGATACTTGCATTGACAAATACAAGTTTAGCACAGTATTGCAAACTAACAAATTGCATCAATATGAGTGGTATTCAAAGCAGCTAAAACATCTCCAAATGGAAGAAATATGGAAAAAAACAATAAAATTTGTATCGTGTATCATAGTTACATGATGTGCACTTGGCAAGCTGATTTTTAACTTGATCTTAGGCCCAGCACCCTTTTGTAAATGCACTTGTTTCGTGCACCCTTTAATAAATAAACTATAAAGTACAATAAACTAATGAAATAGAAGCTAGTTTGACCATATACACAACTTTACATTGATCACATGAGTATAAAAACGAGTTTTAATTTTTTGTTCAAGGAAAAAACATTGTTAGATATACAAGTTTAAATTTGAAAGTATTGTCAAATGTATATAAATCCCATGGGTTATGAAATCCATAGCACCAGAACAAATATCAAAACTAAAAACACAAGTCTATGGCTCAAAGGAGCCTACATCACTCGTTCCAACATCATGGAAAGCATTTGCTAGAGTCTAAGACAGGTCCTAGATCATTATGCAGCTATGATATCTGTCATGACTGATACATTTTTGCATTATGAAAATGGCATTTCCAGCCAACTATAACTTAAATCGTATTCGCCAATATAATCACTGTAGCATTCCAACTTTGTCTATGATAGTCCTTGTCTACTAAACCACTTGTCCAATGTATGAAACAAGATAGATCCTTATACTACATTGCAGACCAACAAATTGAATTGATCTAAAACATCTTCACCTGGAAAGAATATGAAAGAAAACAATAAAAGTTATGAATTTATTAGCACTTTGACTGTTAAGGTGCAAAGATGTGCAACAAGAGATGTCTATTTTGTAGATATTGTGATCAAGATTCATCATTAGTCTATTGGTTGATTATACTTATGGTATTATGAAATTTGGGGCAACACCCTCAATGGGGCTGAAGAGAAGTGCCCCTTGCAAGGGTCTGGAGGCAGCATCCCCTAAGGCATTGAGGAGCAATGCCCCTCATGAAGGCTTGCATGCAACACCCCTCATGGATTCCCTGTCACGATACAAGGTAGGGTCAACAGTGGAGCCCTCACCACTAAGCCCAAATAAAGACCTTCAAAACCACACTGACTTTCATGGTGCACACCATTTTCATATATTTAAAATTTTAATAAGTCCTAGATGGTCATGTCATAAACCAAACAAGCATTGAAAGGTTGTAAGTTTTATTTTAAATAGTAACTAAAAAGTCGAATTAAAACTTTATGGTTCTTGTATTATTTTTTTAAAGCTTTAATTTGACTTCACAAGACTGACAAGTTTGGCAGCCTTAGTGAGTCTCCTAGAATTGTCTAGTACCCAAGTCTCAAGTCCCCATGACTCAATCAAGGTCACTCGCCTTGAGAGTCGCCAAGTCTTGGCAAGTCCAAGGAAGTCTTCTAACATTGATGTGTATAAAATATTCACTCTCTATTCTTCTTTCTGTGGTTGTCAAGATTTTCATTTATGTATGAATAAGTAAATGTAACCAAGTATACGACTTTGTGATTGATGTCAGGTATTATAATTGGTAATACCAAAATCTTAAAAAAAATCAAAAAAGGATATTTTAATATAATACAATACTTCTCAAGACTATATTATTGGTTCTCTTTATAAATAATATATATATAAAAATAAAATGCCTCATGTTCTCAACCTTTTCAAATTTGATCCCTTAATTAGTTAATTCTTTTTAACGTAACATTTATAAATAGAATCAATATATACTCTTCTCTGGCTAAGTGGCATTGGAGTACATATCCCAATATCCATTTAGTTAAATGTAACCAATTGGCTTTAAAAAAGCAAAGGATGTGGCACAAGTGCATTCCAACTTGCATCTCTAGTTGCATAAGAAAGTCAAGTGTGCTGAGTTAGATGCTTCAGTTGCACAGCTTGCCTCAGTCTCTTTACGTAATGTAGAAGATACACATGACATGGCTAGTGGAAATGGCACTGCGGCTGCTTGTGGTTCAAATGAACCAAATTTTGACCTTGATGCTTTGGATGAAATGTAACATGAAGATTATTGATTGCAATTTTGTATTGATTTGACATTTGACATGACATTGAATCAGTGAATTATGAGTATTTTGTTTTTGGCTATATATATGCCCATGCCCAGCCATATGGAACCTAGAGGATTAAAATCCCACAGTATCAGATCACCCAAACGTGTACCCATTCTCAAAACCAAACTGGCAACTTAGCCTATAACCAGACAGTTAGGAAATTTTTCAGGCTCAGCCTAGGACTTGTCATACTTGTCATATTTGAAAGAAGATTAACAAAACAGTAGCATTAACAAATAGATAGTAGTGAGATAAGAGAACAGAAATGTGTGAGAAGTGAGGAAGGAATGCTCTCCCATTTTTTTAACAGAGCGGGCTTCTTACAAGAGGAGCATAAGGAATGATGAATTTATGCTCTCTTTTCTTTCATGGCATAGTTTTTCTTTTAGAACCTCAAATCCTTTAGAAAAAGGAAGGTTACTTTATCCACTCAGATGCATCATCATATAAAGAAAAGGCATAATCAATTCAACTAAATTCAGTGGAGGATGCACATTTTCACCTTCATGCATAATCTAGCATCTTCAATTGGCATCCAATTCATTTCAGCTTGATTCGGCTCCACTTTAGGGAAAAGTGTATGTGATCTGCAGGAAGAAGGAATCCCCAGATGCAAACACTTCTTTAAATTCTCAGCTCTAATATGATTCACCCAAAATTGATCAAAGAGAAAGAGAAAAACACAATAGTTCTCACCTTCAGAATGAGTTACTCTTGGATGTGATTTTAAAACTGAAATAAAAATGTGCTTCCATTGGGAAAAGGGTTGAGAAACAGAAATTGGATGGCATATAAATAGTGTGTCAATGGGTTTAAAGATTTGACTTTGATTAATTATAATCTGCATGGATGATAATTTCAGCAAGAATATTGGAAGAAACAAAGGCAACAGGGGATATCTCATGCTCTTCAAATTTCTAAGAAATAATTACAAATTTGGATGTGTTCTTCCAAACAATCAAAGGAATGATAGAAATGCCTCTATTTACGAACTAAACCAAATCAAATGCATCAGCATGCACACACCCGTTAAAAATACAGTAAGGGAAAAAAAGCAGGAAAAGGATTGAGAGAGGAATTTTAAAAGAAAACCAGCTGATCTACCTTAGTGAAGCAGCTTCATACTAGTAGAGAGATCAGAGAAGAGCAGCTTCATGATGAAACCAATTCAGCTAGCAAACATAAAGATATAAGAACAGTGATGAAGAGGAAAAGACCGAAGCGCCTCTAGTCATTTTGAAGATAAGTCATGAATGCCATATTTCATATCTTAATTTCCCAATTGATTAGTTAAACCCTGTCTGGCCTTTGGCATCTCAACAACTTTTCTAGACTGTGTACCTTGACTCTGATTGATTATCTATAGCAAAATAAAAGACAGACATGACAAATACAAACCTTGAAGCCTTAAAAGCATCTAATGTAATCTAAAAGGGTATTTATCCAAGAGTATAAGTTTTGAATTGATCTTAAAAATTTGTTCATTTTTTTTCATTAATTTAAAATGTCTCCCAGCAGTCTATACTCTGAATGTTGAAGTGTACAATTCATGGAGATTGAATTTATTTGGATCGTGTTTAATAGACACATTAATTATTGGTATTGCTTTGTTTGCACAGCACCTAATACTGCTTATCGATTATCTTTGATATAGTACATTGGCTAACCACAATACGGGTAAGGATAAGAGCACAGAATATGCCAATTTCAAAAACCCTGGCTATGAAACAGGGTGGAAAAGTCCGTACAAAAAACTAAGAAAGAAATTCACATATATATATTTTTTTAAATTAATCTCCAAAATGTGCATAAAAGGTCCAATCACATACAAGCTTATACAAAACTGGCACATAATATCCATAAGTTTATAAACCACAATTGATGGATTTCTATGTTCAATACATATCGTAGTATCAGTCATGAACTATTAAATCATTATAATGATGTCCTTCGAAAGCATATATATTATATTCTGGAAGATTTCAATGATGAGCGATTATAATTGCAAGACTCCATTTACTCCTAAGCTTGGAAAGGAGATCAAAACCTAGGGTACAAAAGTTGAACACTATATACAAGGCATATTTCCCTAATTCTCAACATTTCTCATCCACCCAAAGGAGAGCTAGCCAGGCCAGGACTTTACAAACCAACTTTCGCCTGTTGGTTTTTACATTTGTTAGCAAAGCCGAGATACTACACCCCAAATTGGCACACTGGAACTTGGACATTTCTATGGCTACAGCATACCTCACACAGTGGAACATTACTTTCTAATGCATCTCTCAAAAGATTACTCTTCGAGTTTTAATGATTGCTTTTTCAATAGATTCAAGGTTATTCTTCATGTTTTAACTTTTAAAGGTTCCTTTTACAACAGATCTCTCATTGTTTTCTCGAGATTCCCAATGAGTGGTTTCCCAGAATTGTATGAACTAAAGGTAAACCAAATAATAAAAATCATCCTGCAACCTTATCAATGAACATTCCTTAGGGATTTGGTTTATGCATTCATTAATTGCCAAATTCTTCTAACTTTGACACAACAAAATTATTACTTCTTTTGCACAACAACATACATACAAGTTTCAACATATAAATAACTTTCTGGGAAAGAACACAACCTCTTTCAAAAATATTAATCACTTACTGCTAAGTCTAACTACTAAAAACATTTTTAAAACACTGCTTTGCAGTATATTGCATCATGATAGTTTTTAATGTATTTGTTTTCCATCAATTCAACATTTGTTATCTGCAGCATTTTGTTGTAGACAGGAAGATTGAATTTCCAAGAATGTTTCACCTTTCCATGTTTTTGTTTTGTGTAAATTTTCAACATAACCCGTTGGTGCGTGTGTTTTCGTTTTTAAACCATAACCATCTACATAGCTTTGTACCAGATTACTGGTACTATTTTCCAGTTCACTTACAAAGTCAAAGACATCAGATTTCCACAGTCCATTATAATTAACTTGTAAAGTTACAAGTTAACTGTGTGTATTGTCACTTATAGACTTGTAAATTAGCTGTGTATTGTCCCTTATAAAGTTACATTACAAAATATGCTGCTCATCTATCTACAACTCATATAACTTATGTAGTCTGTTGATGTTCAATGAAATCATTGGTGAGATAATTCTTACCTTTACAAAACATAATTCACAAGATAAATTTAATTCTAGGAATTGTTCCCAACTATCCCAGGAGCTCAGACTTAACTTTTCCATGACTTGCAACTTTCTACATGACTCAAAATACGTTATGTAAAATAAAAAAATCATCACAGTTCAAATCCTTCATTAGGGTATGCATCACATGCATTTCATTTTCAACAAATCTTGTAAGAAAGTATTGTACCATGAATACTGATAACTTAATGCATATACAAAATTTAAAAGTTGCTAGCAGCACAATAGAAAAAAAACATATATCCTACAAGAAGAGGATGGTAAGTCAGTAGTTCAACCCTATTGTTAAATCAAAACGAACTGATTATTCAAATTCAACTAGGTTCTTTCTTTATGTATGTAATGCTGATTATTTATAAATAACTCGATTCTAACAATGTCACTATTTATTGGCAGAGATAGAAGAACTGAATATAATTGTAATAGTCCAACTATGATCTATTTGCAATAAGGAAATATATATATATATATATATATATATATGAGTCGCTGTTCAGAGAATTAAACACTTATCGATTTCGGTGGTCGTCATGTACAGGTCGATTCATATTATATATATGCACGGTTGTGTTGGGTCATGTCTATGATAGACGTGACTCTTTGATGAGTCACGCCTATCATAGGCGTGACCATTGATCACACTCTTTCGACTATACAAACCAACAACATGCCATCGGTTAGATACCAATTCAATACTAAACCGTATCATTACTAATGCTAATCAAATGATGCCGATTCAATATCAATTACAATTTGGTTTTAATTCGACCATAAAAGAATATGTCGAATACAATAAAAACATATATATTAATATATATATAATGATAATAATAATTATCATTATATATATTGATATATATATATATATATATAGATATACATATGTCTCTTGATTGATCATATATCTTTTATTATTATGAATTTCTTTAATTGATATATGCATCAATAATATGATTTTATCTGATCGTGGCTATAAGCATCGACACTACCTCTTAGCTAGGGAAGATAAAATTATATATATATCACATTTCTCGTGATAGGAAATCTCACATATCACGTGAAGACAGACATCACATAACACGTGATGATAAGTATCACATAACTTGTGAGGTGTCACATAACTCGTGGCACTGAGAATATCACATAACTCGTGTTAAGAGATCTCACATATCTCGTGAAGACAAACATCACATAACACGTGATGATAAGTATCACATAACTCGTGATAAGAGGTCTCACATATCTCGTGAAGACAAACATCACATAACACGTGATGATAATTATCACATAACTCGTGATAAGAGGTCTCACATATCTCGTGAAGACAAACATCACATAAAACGTGATGATAAGTATCACATAACTCGTGATATTTAAAGGATGATATGCTTGAGAATATCACATTCTCCTTATACATCCTAGCTATGGTATGTGCACTGACATTACGTCACATAATGTCTACCATAACAGATCATGGCACATCCATGAATGATATCAAGTCAGCATGATATCAATATTACAAGATCGCCATCTTATAATATTTGAATACAAGTGTTCATTTCCAAAAGATCGTCACCTTTTAGAGATGAATACAGGGTGTAGAGCCCATAAAGTCATATATCAACACATATGACAAAAAGAAGTTTACACATTAAACGTCTTATATATTATGTATATATCAATAAAGATTACAATGGAAATTACAATTCAATCATACCAAGACCTTTCCTAAAGTGTTCAACTTTCACTCTAGCAAGTGGCTTGGCTAGTATATTTGTTGTCTGATCTCCTGTACTGATATATTCTGACTGAATCACATTCCTATCCACCATGTCTCTCACATAATGATAAGGAATCTCTATATGCTTGGATCTATCGTGAAATACAGGATTCACGGAAAGTTTTATGCAACTCTGATTATCACAATGGATGATTGTTGGTCTCAGGGGCTTACCGAATAATCCCACTAGCAGTTTCCTAAGCCATACTGCTTCTCTTGTTGTCATAGAAGTTGCAATGTATTCAGCCTCTGTAGAACTTTGAGCCACTGAAGATTGTTTCCTACACATCCAAGATATCATGGTGGATCCCAAACTGAAGCAGCAACCTGAGGTGCTCTTTCTATCAGTTACACTTCCAGCCCAATCAAAATCTGTTAATCCATGTAGATTCAAGTCAACTTTCTCATATTTGAGTCCATAATTTAGAGTACCTTGAAGGTATCTCATAATATGCTTCACAACCATAAGATGTATCTCCTTAGGCTCACACATAAACTGACTCAAAGCATTTACTGCATAATAGATATCCGGTCTGGTATTAACCAGGTACATTAAAGATCCAATTATCTGCTTGTAGAGGGTAGGATCTACAAACAGAGAATCTGTTGCTGCCTCATTTAGTTTATGAAGGTTTGTTTCCATGGGAGAAGACATGGGTCTACAATTCATCATACAAAATCTCTTTAATATGTCCAAGGTATACTTTCCTTGATTAAGCACAATGTTGTCTGAGTTCTGCCAGACTTCCAATCCAAGGAAGTAATGTAGAAGGCCTAAATCCTTCATTTCAAACTCTTTAGCAAGGTCTCTTTTACATTGATCAATAAGGTGATCTTCTCCAGTAATTAATAGATCATCAACATATAAAATTAATATTAACATATCACTTTTGCTTTGCTTGAAGTATAGATTTGGATCTGTATCATTCTTAGAAAATCCCAATTCCATGAGATAGCTATCAATTCTCTCATACCATGCCCCTAGGGCATGTTTAAGTCCATAGAGAGCTTTCTTCAATCTGCACACATGAGATTCTGCAATGTGAATCTCAAATCCTTCTAGTTCCTCTAAGTAGACTTCTTCCTCTATTTTCCCATTTAGGAATGCAGTCTTTACATCCATCTAATGAACTTTCCATCCTTTGGCTATTGCGATGGCTAGAACTGCTCTGACTGAGGTATATCTAGCAACAGGTGCAAAAGTTTCCTCATAATCAATTCCTTCTCTCTGTGAGAAACCTCTGGCAACAAATCTGGCTTTATGTTTCTCTATACTACCATCTGCAGCATACTTGATTTTGAATAGCCACTGGGATGAAACAATAGACTTTTCCTTTGGTCTTGGAACAACTTCCCAAACATCATTTTTTAAGATGGATTGATATTCTTCTGGCATGGCATCCTCCCATACTTGATGCTTGAGAGCTACTGATGCATTAGAAGGTTCAGACTTAGAGAGATCATTCATTAAAGCCACATAGCTGGAAAATCTTCGGGGTCTTTTACTTTCTCTAAAGGTCCCTAAAGGAGCTGCATAGTTCTTTGCTTCTTCCATTGTTTTGGTGGCCCAAAGTGGTCTTTTCTTCATGTTCTCTTGAGGTGAGTTTTGTACTTCATTTTCATCTTCTTCAGGATACTCTTTCTGAAACTCAGGAGCAGGGTCCTCTTCTCGGTCTGAAGGTGCAAATATTACTTTCTGACTCAATAGAGTTTCTAGCCCTTTTAAAGGCTAGGTCTTCCTCAAATATTACATCTCTACTGAGTTCAATATTGCTATGTCCACGTACAAATACTCTATAGGCTTTAGAAGTTTCACTATACCCAACAAAACTTCCTTTTCTTCCAAAAGGCTCTAGTTTTGTTCTCTTCTCTTTAGGTACATGAAAATAAACAAGGCATCTGAATATCCTTAAGTGAGTGGTATTTGGTTTTATACCTATGAAAACTTCTTCGGGAGTTTTGTCTTCAATATGAGAGAGAGGACATCTATTTTGTATGTATACAACAGTGTTAGAGACTTCTGCCCAAAGATAGGTTTCTAAATTTTGATCAAGGATCGCGGCTTTAGCTACTTCTACAATAGTTCTATGTTTTCTCTCAGCAACCCCATTTTGTTGAGGGTTGTAAGGAACAGTGAACTCCCTCTTAATCCCAGTTTCTTTGAAAATTCTCTAAAGATGTCAGAGGTGTATTCCCTCCCATTATCAGTTCTTACGGTTTTTATTTTCTTCCCAGAGGAGTTTTTAGAGAAGGATTTGAATTCCTTAAATTTCCTAAGGATCTCTTCTGATTCTTTACATTTGAGAAAGTAGATCCAGGTTTTTCTGGAGAAGTCATCAATAAATATTACATGATATAAAAACCCTCCCACAGAAGGTACAGACATGGGTCCACATAGGTCAGAGTGAACTAGTTCTAAGACATTACTCGTTTTACTAGAACTACTTTGAAAAGAACCCTTAGTATTTTTGCCTAGGGCACACCCC
>MU226063.1:905785-924313 GCA_018584345.1 Thuja plicata | reverse complement strand
ACTTATTATTATATTAATAAATAATATATTATATAATCCAATAACAATATTTTATAAATTATAATTCATTATTTGTTACATTAATATATAAATATTAAATATTTATTTATTTGAATTTTGTCTATTTAATATTTAATATTTATTAAAAATGTTAAATCATAAATGACCTTGCTAAAAAAACATTCAAATAAGTCAAAATCATAAATGACCTTGCTAAAAAAACATTCAAATAAGTCAAAATCATAAAATGACTTAATGTTGTATTTTAAATTTGTTTTTTAATTAGGAGACGTGGGGGAGACTTCATTTTTTTGGAATCGGAGACTTCGATTCTTCAGGTTACTTCGTCATGAAGTCTCCGACCATTTTTGAAGTCTCCAGAGACGCGAAAAGTCTCCGAGACGCGTCTGGGAGGGGGAGACGGGTCTCCGGGTAACACTGATATATATATATATGAGTCACTGTTCAGAGAACTAAACACTTATCGATTTAGGTGGTCGTCATGAACAGGTCAATTCTTATTATATATATGCACGGTTGTGTTGGGTGATGTCTATGATAGACGTGACTCTTTGATGAATCACGCCTATCATAGGCGTGACAATTGATCACACTCTTTCCACTATACAAACCAATGCATGCCATCAGTTTGATAACGATTCAAAACTAAATTGTATCATTACTAATGCTAATCGGATGATGTCGATTCAATATCAATTACAATTTGGTTTTAATTCGACCATAAAAGAATATGTCGAATACAATAAAAACATATATATTAATATATATATATATATATATATATATATACACATGTCTCTTGATCGATCATATATGTTTTATTATTATGAATTTCTTTAATTAATATACATCAATAATATGATTTTTCTGATCGTGGCTATAAGCATCAACACCTATTAAAAGGAAGTGCATGAAAGACCAACCCTCCATCGCTCATAAGCCCCAAATCCTAATTGGTTTTAACTTTTTATGGACCTTACAAAGGAACTACTTAAAATGCCGAAGCGGGAGGAATTATATGTGATAAGAATGCTAACCTAACCATCACTTAATCAAGCAGCAATAGTTTTGCGTACAATACTAAGGAAGTATTTATAGCTCAGTTTCATTTAATTCTTGATGTCTGATAATTTAAATCTCTTTAAAATAGAAAAATTAAAATTAATCCAGAATCTTTACTAATCATCAACCTTGTTGCCAAATATTAGAATAGCAACGAATAAAAGATCATAAATATATGTGAGAAAGCTATTAATTTATTGGACTTGGATATGCTCAACTTGGTCTGGTGTGTCAAAGGGGAAGATAATATACTTTTGCTAAGTTATTAGCTACCAAAATCACTTAGAGTCCACTTCAATCAACCCCCTCAAACATCTTGCCATGATAATATTAAACAATACAAGATCATAATAAAAGGAACACAAGAAAATGAAGCAGAGTACAAAACTCTCTTGTCTATCAGTTTTACCTTGAAAGCAATGCATTTACAAATTAAAGTGCCTGACAGAATTATACTGGTCATAAAATAGAGATAATGTAATTGGGAAACCAAGGAAAAAGTCTCCTCTCATATTTGTAGCAGGAATGGCCAAAAAGGTGCAAACTGATGTTTAAGTAGAGGATGCCCTCAAGGGAGATGAAGTGTCCCAGATCCATCAGACAATAGAGAAAAATGTTTTATTCCAGCTAAGGCAATTTGCCAATTAGAAATATGGTGAAAAGAACCCTGGTGGGTATCATCAACGATTGTCAACACGCATGTGATTGCTATAAAGCTTCCTTACAATTTCCTAGAGTTGAAGCCTACCTGCAGCATATGGACAAGGAGCAGTAAAAAAGGTATACAAAAAGTAATGACAGAATCTGCCTCACAGACCACAAAACATAATGTGAAAATGAAAATATTGAGGGTCAAGCTCGCCATATTGGAAAAAGGTCTAATCCATGCACAGAGGTAGCAAGGTTGCCAGAGACAAATAACAAGCCATATGCCGGGATTAATTCCAGCTCATGCTGAAAATCCATCCAGTCTGCTGCAGTCTCTACTATGTCTCAGACACGTTTTCTGTCACCTTAGGGTCCCCTTTCCTATCTCTGTTAGCAGCTTTCCAGTGTACACTTTTTTGCTTATATTATGCATCACGCTTAGGGAAGGGAATCTTCTTTTTTTCGCATTATCCAATACAATGATTAGTAGCTGCTTAGGAATGAACTAATCAATTAAAAGATATGTGTCTAAAATTCTAAATAGCGAGCCAACTAATGGCAATTATTTGAATGAGAGCAAGTTATAAAAGTGACATCAATTATTACTTCCCCAAGCTTAGCAACAAATATCTGTTGTCGGTGACGGTTTTCTAAGAGATCATCTTCTTTGTTGTAATATGCTATTCTGCAGCTTCTTTAAGGTTATCTTTCTAATAGAGAAGAAATTTACTGTTTATATGAAATACCTAGAGCTTCTACAATCCATAATATTAAAAATACAATAATTGCAGAAAAAACATTTCAAAGAATCAAAATTTTGAACACATTGAACTGAATTGATTCCGGTTCAAGTTGTGGCTGGAATCGTCTATATTTTCAGAACTTGTGAATGCAATTGTTCCAGAGCTGTGTTCTTAAGAATGTGAATTGTTCAACTACTAAGTAATGCCAAATCAGGATAAAGCATCTGTGTAAAACTGCTTAGAAGAATTAAAAACTTCCAAGCAAAAATATTTATTAAAAGCAACTTCTACAAAAAATAATAACTATGCCTTAAAACCCAGTAAAGCAATGCCTATAACCTATCCCAAAGACCACTGTAAGGGGGTCACACAGAACCAATCAAACAGAGAAAAAGAATACAGAGGATTAGACAATTAACTATTTTGAATTGTATGAATCAGAAAAGGAAAAAAAGAAAAAAAAGGTAATTAAAAGTTCAAAAGATAAACTGCAACACAATAAACAATCGAGGAAGAAGTGACTGTAGAATAGTGGACAATAAACAACTGTGAAGTAAGCGGTATACCCAATTAGGAAACTATGAAGAGACAAAAATCTAGAAGGTAGCTAAATATGCGTGAACAAAACAATGCACTGACATGTTAAATGACAAGTCATGACAAGGAAAAAGGCAACATAACTGAGAAGGGCAAACAAACGAAGCAACAACGCTCTAAGCCCAATTTAGTATTGTACATGTATTTGTGCAAATTTAAACACCCAGTAATATAACCTTGAGATATGTAAAAGTTCATTTTATTAATCTGGGCAGTGCAAAGCTAGACGTAAATGTTTGCTGTGGCAAGTTTTCTAAATGAGGAAAATACCAAATTTTCTTTCTTTCTGACCTTTTTTTAAAAAGCTTCCAGATGATTCTTTAGGATTCTAAATGTCAAAATAATACGGCGCTCAAATACTTACATAGCTTTCTGGATAATTGTGCTGCTGAGATGAAGGCCGCCATGGCTGAGCTCCATAAAAAGAAGAGGACGATGGAGGTCCTCTCTGACTTGCGACAGCAAAAGGAGGTGGTGGCGCTGATGATGGAGCAAGACCGGGGGCAGGGAATGTGGTTGGTGGAGCAGGTGATGGGGTGTGGCTAGCAGAAGGAAATTGTGGTGGTGGAACTGCTGATGCCAGAGGTCGCTGAGCATTTGGAACTGTGACAACTCCTGAAGCAGCTGTAGGCCCGGAACTTCTTGGGGGCCCAACTGGTGGATGCATGGGATTGGCTCCTTGAGAAAAAGGAGGCCGCATGGGAGGAGCCCCCTGAACATAAGGCGAAGTTCCATTTATCCCTTGATTAGACGAATTCAAATTCAATCCAGGTGCAAACGGGGACCCCAACCCATCTTGCACTGGCATTGCTCCAGGTGGCCTGGAAGGTGGAGCATTGGGTCTTTGGACAAAAGGTGTTGTTACAGGTCTTCCCATATTACTAGTCGGTGCTGATACAGGCGGTGCACCGCCGTAATTTGGGCCTGCAGGTCTGACAGCAGGTCTTCCTGTAGGTCTAGCCGCTGGAGACCCAGACGGCATGACACCCAACGGTGAAGCCGAAGACTGCGGAGCATGAGGAGCGTTTGTGGAAGGAATACCCATGCCCATAGGACGACTCCCGGCTGGAACAAATGGAGGACCAGAATTCTGCATACCTTGGGGTGCTGCACCTGGCCTTGGAGCTTGTTGAGTAGCCCATGGTGGTGGGGGAGGCCTATTGATATTCAGATTTTGCATGTTACCCGCCAAAGCTCCTGCTGGATCTGAAGGAACGGGTGTAAAAGCTCTCTGAGAAGGATATCCTGTAGAATTGGGATAGCCAGGCCGCTGGCCTGGAGGAACTGGAGAAGCCATTGTATTGCGATGCGCAATTAAAATATTTCACCAACTTTATATTCTTATTCCAGATTTAATGCCACTGCCAATGCAAATTCCACATATTCAGATCTAAATCCCCACTGTCAAACTGTCTGAGTAACTTCAATTACGCTTGGAGAACTCAAGTGAAAACCCCAAACTCGATTGCTCGATTGACTATATAAATCCGAGTGTCACTTCAACGCTCTGATCTTTCAGCCCTTGTAACTGCCACCCCCTGCAATACACGGATTCCGCCCAGAAGTTTAGATCTCTGCATTGCCGACAACGATCGCCGATCTAAAACCAGTCATTTAAGTCCCACTAACAATACAGCAAATGCCATACTAAAAAAAAGCATAATTGAAATTGGTTTATAACACAGCGAATCGAACCTATAGACCTAGGACTGCCCATCTCAAGGTTTAGATAAACATATATATCGCCAGTGGGAATTGAAATTTAACAAACACGTAAGTTTGAGAATAAGTGTACCTGGAAGCGTAATCCTTGATCGTCCAGGGCGTTAACAGAAAAATATTCAGAAAGAAACGCAAAATTAATGTTGGAAAGAGATCTCCCCAAAACCTAGCTCAAATTTGACGAAATAAACAGCTCATTAGAATTACGAAACTGCAATCAGATCGAATGCCTTCGCCACCGATTTGAGCAATTTTATAGCATGTAAAAGTATTGATTTTCTCGCAGAATCGCCTGCACAAAGAGCAGCAACTCAGGAAAAAATTAAATGGGATCAATGGACGTCTTTTACATTTCATGGATTTAATTTGATTTTGAAGTCCGCTTATAAAAACACGAATGGTAGTTTTTTTTAATTATTATTATTATTATTACTAGCAATCGCATATGAGTGTGCAATGGTTACGCCTTTTATTATGTTATTTGGATTTTGTTGTAATTTTTTTTGTTGTCATTAATAATTGAATTTTTTAATGAAAATAACATGTTTAGATTATAAAATATAAAATATAATATTTCATAAATATACTATATTGTAAATTAAAAGACTAATTCTAAAATAAATTAAATGATATATAAATTATATATTACAAAACTATGTTAAAAAAAATCTAGAAAAAATAAATTTGGGAAGCCTCCGAAAAAAAAGGGGTCCTATAACCAAATCAATTGACCCAATCATAATTGAAAAAAGTAATTTATAGAATATATTTAATTCATAAATAAATATTTAAACTTTACAAATAATTGAAAAGAAAAATATAGTAATTTATGATTGGTTCATTGGTGTAAAACTAATTCATTATTGGTGCACAACCATTGCCTACGGCAAGTACAATAAGTAGAAACATAACATTTAAATATGAAGTGGAATATATTTTTTGTTCTTATTTTTGTTTCATATTTTAACATGTTTTGTACAACATACTTTAGTAATGTGATGCTTCCTAAATCCTATTTATCAAAATATGTTATTGTTACAGATTGCATGATTATATGTTTTTTTTGTATTTCCCTATTGTAATTTTGTTGGAGAAGTTAGAAATATAAAATATGGTCATTACATATTATATAGTAATGTTATGAAGACATTTTATGAAAGTATTGATTTTACCACTTACAGGGAGGGATCAGATGTATTAAAATCATTTTACAATAAAGTTAATATATAATATTCTTGTACATGATTGGTAAAATAGACTTGGAAATTTAGAATTCTATTGAATGTGTATTTTATGTAATTTGTGCCAAATGTTGTAAACTTTGGATAGAATTGTATCTTACAAACAATACATGTATTAATAAACATTCTTGTACTCGATTTACAAAGTAGAGTTGGTATACCATAGTTGGAAATAGAAAGACAGTTGTTCTAGTTGAACAACAAATATCAAAAACACTGTATAGACCAGAAGTATACATTTAGTACAGATATTTTATTTTGTATGAACTTTGATAGTTTAACTATGCATTTCAAATGGAGTGTGCTGCAAATCGAGTAAACTAATAGAGGTGTGGTGCTTACAATTGATTTTTTGTGGCTGCAGTAGCCTATGACAAAGTTGTCAATGCTTCTCCTCTTCTTTTCGCCGAGCTACAAATGGGTTTTGTTGTATGCGTGCATATCTCTCAAATGTGAATGTTGGCTGGATGCAAAGGTTTCCAAAGTCTCAAACTCGTGAAATTTCTCTGAATGTAAGGCCTTGTCTGTCAATGTTGCCAATATTGATTGTTTCTTTGTGAAGTGTAAGGCCTTGTGATTTTTGTATTGTTAAGGCCCATGCCATTTTTAATGATATTTGACTATGGCTTCCACGATTGATTGGGATTACTGGAATATATTGTGGGTTGTCCTAGTTTTTCGCCATCATTGTATATAATTGCTTTGACCTAACCAAGTGCACCATTGATGAGTCCAACTTGAACCCATATATTTGCACATAGCATGACCTCTTGGCCAATACACAAGAGGATCTTGGATTGAAGTTGTTCTTCTTCTAGATTTGAGCATGGTAATCCTTTAAGTTGCTCTGCGTTGGACAGGGAAACATGCTTTACTAAAAATAGAAACATGTATTTGTTATGGATTAAGACCAATTCATTTGTTGAAAAGAGATGTATGGCTGGGAGGGAAAGTGTTTGTTCATCCGAGGCAATTGATGAATCTGATCGTGACATTAGAAGCTGCCAATATGCAATTGTAGGTGTTGCATTCAGTAAATTTGAAAGAAGTGCACAAAATTGAATCTGTTTAGGAGTGTCCCCTACTTGGTGGGAAATTTTATCTAGGGTAACAATAGTTTTGAAGTTGCGGCAGAGTGTGTCACCATAGGAATTTGAAGCATACATTGGAATGTCTTCAACTGGTGGTAATTGGAATAGAACAATTGAGCGTCCTCCAAATGGAATGTGATTCTGAGCTAGAAAATCTTGGTGTAGCCTCGTGTCAATTTTTTCAAGCAGCTTAGGTCCTTTGAAACTCATTTCATCTATTAGAATTAACGAATGAAGTACATGCTTTCTTGGAAAGTTGCAAGAGCTTGTCCTTGTAGGGGCACCATTTCTTTGATTCGTATTTGAAGAGAAAAATGAATTGTTGATGCTTGTATGTTGAACATTGATACCTTTGTTGGTGCGAGGAGAAGCAATGGCGTTTGGCAAGGTGGTGCAGAGTTGATCATTGTTGACTTTATTATTGTAATAAGGAGTGACTTTCGTGTGCCTGCTGTGCCCTGGACAATAAGTTATTGTGGTGGTTTTTGAATAGTTGAATGCATATGCCCCAGTATGTTTTTTGTTATTGTGTAGACAACATAGTGTGTGTTTTGTGATTGAGAATTTGTGGGCCTTGAAACGTGGTACAATTAGCTTGTATGAAAGTAGCATCTATTTTTTGTTGTGATGGATTGAAATTTAATTTTTCCCAATTATTGTTCAAGTCTATTTCTCAGTTACCAAGCATGTCAATTTCATTTAGGTGGTTAGGTAGGCCTGGGTACAATCCTGACAAGATTTGTCATTCATTTGGTGCACTTTCTTGCATAGTATTCTCGTTGCTTGTTGGACTGTCAATTTCATTTTCTTGTACCGGTTCAAGACTGGTTCTACGTACATGCAAAGGATGGTATTGGTTTGAAAAAGTCTCCCAATTATTTGTAATCTCACATGATGTTGATCCAATACTTGTTTGAAGGTTGCAGAATGGCTTGTATAGAGCTAATTGATTCCAACAAAATGCTTCAAAGCTATTGTCCTCTTTAGAAGAAATGGCTATGAAGCGTGGAGAGACTCGAACAATAGCTATGGTTGTGCAACACATGAGTTCAATTAATAGCCTGTTTAGGAAATTATTCACGTCTTATTCACGTGTGAGTTTGTAATTTGTAATGTGTAGAGATATATGTGAGAGAGAGAGAGGGGGGTTGGGAAGAGGGAGTCTTTTTCAGCATTCAGGAACGCCTAAGTGCGTCATTATTCTTTAGCCCATATGCCCAAGTCACCATTCGACGCTCATGAGCTGTGGTAATCATCTCTCATCAAATCTTTGGCCATTGAGGATGGTGAGCAAGGTGATATATATTTTGAGATCTGTGTTCATCTTCTCATTAATTTGGTAGACATCCACTCACTACCGAAGTTGACAGAGCCATAATTTGCTGATTTTGCAATTGAGACAGCAGATATGTTGAGGCTTTCTGTTTCCGTGTACGATTTTGTCAGTGTTGTTCTGTCAGGTTGGCATCATAAATAGATGTCTTATCAGATGACCGCTAACTATATCTTTAAGATCGATGTTTCTAACTCCCGACTGCTCTTGAATACTTAAACAAATTCTTCATTACATCTTTTGAAATTTCTGGAGATGAAATAACGCCCGAATGCTTATTCCATACGTATTATAGAACGAATTTGCGCAAATTTTAAAAATTTAATAGAATCGCCGAATTTCAAATTTTATATACAAAGTTCGGCGAATCCTGTGACTTAAATACTCTAGGAATTTATCATATGTTGAGCACCCATTTTTTCTAGTCAAAAACGCATTTGTTCTTCCAAATGAGCTTTCGAGAGAAAGTGTATCTAACCATCTCATTTCTCAAATCATTGGAATTTAATTACAGTCTGACAAAACTGCGTTATGTTTCTTATCTCCAATGGGTAGAAAGGTAACATGGCAAAGTGGACCTACAAATGTCATCTTTTTATTGCAGTCATTTGCAGTTCCCTGTAGTTTTGACATGCTCTAGTTCCCAGTTTTATGTCATATGCTTCACAAACATTAATTAATTTGTTTCTAGGAATTGAGCATTATGTCCAATGGAGGTTACTCAAAGGGCAACTACTAGGTGCTTTGAGTGCTCGTGCCCAGGTTCAAAATTTGATAATATTCTGACATTGTTCCAAAAAAAATTATAATTGTCATTGGAATAAAGAAAACACAGAATGTGAAGTTGTAAGTGATGATATAACATTTCAAAAGTGATTGACATCAAAGACTACCAAACAAATCCATGGCAACAATCCATTCTCTAAATATTTAATTTTGTAATTTTTGAAATATAAAAGTACGGGAGAGGATCAAATCTGAACGGAATCTTTTAGTGCAAAAAGGAGGTGGACCTATACACTTGTGTATTGCAAAAGTCCTTGGAAATTTATTCTTGGATTCGTGAGTTTGGTGTCCTTGAAGCCTGAATATAAAAATGTATAAAATATATTAATAAAACAGTGAAATTAATATTTTATAATAAATTTTTAACCTTTTATCACTTACAAAAAAAATCTATTAAGAAATTTTTGTAACAAACAAATGATGTGAATTAACAAACTTTTTCGTCTCCCAATATCTACACTCTGTATTGGGGCCATTGATATGCGTTAACAGGGACAAGCTTATTTTGAATTAATTGGGATATGACCACCAAAGTTAGGCGGATAAGCGGTCAACAAATTAACAAATAGGCAGGGATTCTACACCAGCCATTTTATGGCTAATTTCAATAAAAGGAGATCCACAGTTGAGCTTTTTTTTATCATTGTACTCACATGTTTTCTTTGTTCTTCAAAATGACAGCAATGAAACAGACACTAAATTTTATTTTTTTATATATATCCGATGTTATTAGTAACCTGCTGCAATTTGCGTGAGGGGACCATATGACGGAAAGAATGTTCATTTACTTCAAAACTTAGACTAGAATTCTTTGTTTTAGACTAGTATTTTTTTTGTTTTACACATCAGATTGTTTTAAGCTTGGTTATAACTATCCAGTGTATCAATTCTAAATTTGGTTTTAAGTTTGGTCTAGTGTATCTACATTTGGTTTTAAGTTTGTTTATAACTATCCAATATATCAACTCTAGTCAATTTAGTTTTAAATTTGGTTATAACTATTTAGTGTATCAACTCTAAATTTAGTTGTAAGTTTGTTTATAGCTATCTAGTATATCAACTCTTAGTTTGGTTTTAAGTTTAGTTATAACTATTGCTAGTTATTATTAATGTCAGCGAAGGCATGAATATGTTCGATTGTCAATTTCAATTAAGACTTGAATCAATATAATAAATTACATTAGTTATATTTTCCCTGGAAGCGTACAGTTTGACATGTGGAGAAGGAAGAAGAGTCTAAAGAGGAAACTCTAAAGTAATCCCCCACAACCGTTAACAATTGGCGATGGCATGTTGTTTTTTTTTACTTCAATTTTAAATCTGAGTTGAAGTGATTGTTCAGGTTCTTCGAAGTTCGATCCAGTGACTGGCCTATTCAAAGCAAAACTTAAGCGTGGCACTGCTATAAATATTTGCCCATCTCTAATTTTGATAATTGCCTTTAGCTTTGAAAATGGGTGCTCTCAGAATTCATAAGGAAACGATGTGGTCATATTTGCCTGAACATTTGAAGGAAAGAATACTGGAATTCCTTCCAGTGGACTGCTTCTTCCATTTCAGTGTCGTTTTAGTACTGTTTGCAAGACCTGGAATTCTCTCTTCTCATCCCAACATTTTAATTCCATTGGGAGAAATAGCCAGCCATTTCTCATTCTTTTCCCTGCAAAAACCCATGATCTGAGTTTGACCGCCTGGCTCAATTGCACGTCACACAAAACAAAGGTGATTGACGTTGACAAGTGAAATGATGTGAATAATGTACAACTTAGGGAAAAAAATGTACATCCCAGATGATTTCAATGGCAGTCACTGCCTTTTTAGCCAATAGCAACCGTAGATCCCTAAATCCAGGCCGGGGCTTTCCAAGATGGAAATGCCTACAGCGTAATTATTATTATTTTTTATTTTTTTTTCTTCTACTATTGAATAAGTGTTATTAGTACTACTGGTCATAGGGAATGTATTGTAATCAAGCATTAATTGGTGATTAATAAATTGTTTTCCCACCAATTACATGATTTTATTTATTTATTTTTAAAAAATAAATTTGAAAAAATTATTTTGTAAAAATTTTAATTTTATAATTTATAAAAAAAATCTTAAATGTGATTTGCTAAAATCATTTGAGTGGAGGGGATTTATAGGAATGATAGAATTTTTAAATTTAAAAAAAAAATTATACTATAGGAGTGATAGAATTCTTAAATTTAAAAAAAAACCATAAAATCATTTTGTAAAAAATTTAAAATATTTTTTCTTAAATGTGATTTGTTAAATCATTTGAGTGGAGGGGATTTTTACAAATGATAGTTTCTTAAAAACAATTATAAGGATTCCATTCTCTATAAATATAATAAAAATTTAAATTAAATATTAAATTATTTCATTACAAACATTAAACCATTATCACATTTTATAATAATTAGCGACTGCATCATAGGAATTTAAGGTGTAAACTATAGGATAGTAAAGGTAAGAATTAGATATATTTTAACATTGTAGAATTAACTTAAATAAATAAAACAATAGCCTACATGAAAGGAAAGTTGTCATTTTTTACTAGATAGGGAAGAAAACAAGTGTCTACATACTCTCTCATGTGTACTAGAATGTTGAAAACACCTATTACACAAACACATTTTACACCTATAGCCTCTCTTATATGCATATTCTAAAATTAGTCTTTTGTTATGCAAAAAGTGAATGCTACAATGGTAGAAACAACAAAAGGGTTATTGTGGGAGGCATTTCTCTCAAAGTGAACAAACAGATGATTGTGAAGGCAACAAGGCTCCCAACCACGAGATTATGAAATACTTCACTCTGGAGGACAGATTTAGAGTTTACTATTTTTACAATATGCCCCTGCTTAACCATTTTAGGAATCGTAGCCTTATTTTATTTCCTTTTTTCCTTCTTAATTCCTTGGAGAATTATGTGAAAGAAGCGGTTGAGAATGCTAAGAGCCGAGGGAAAACCCATCCCGCTCCATCAAGGTCTTATGTACCGACTCTATAGTTCCCACCTTGCTTTATGCTCGCCCAAGTAGATCAGTGTGCATGAGGCCTCTAAATCTTCTACTCCTCCCTCGGCCAACCTTATCAATACCCTTGGCTCTGGTAAGAAAAAGTGTATTAGATATCTCAGTGCTATCAAAATTGCCTCCCGACCTAATACTCCTGAAATCCCCACACCCCTGGTTACTAAGAATGACCATGGAGACTTCAAATGTAGAGCATCACTTCCCAGCAAGAAAAAGGGAGAAAAACTTGGACTAGGATACTAAGGAAGAGGAGGAGAGAGGAAGTGAGAAAAATGAGGAGCAAATAAAGAGTGAGGAAGCATATAAAGAGGGGGAAAAAGAAGAGGAGAGGGGAAGCTCTAAGACTACTAAAAGCTCGACCCATATTTTGGAGAGTATTAAAATTGGGCCTATTGACCTCACTAATGATATGATGTTGAAACAAGAGGAAACAAACAAGCCAACATAATATATTTGGGCCTCTTTCCGACAGTCATTTCCAACGGAGGGGCACATTTTGTGAAATTGGTGTTTTTTTTTGCAATTGTGCTTGATACCGTCGTAATGCTGACGCTCTTTACAAAGTCGCAATTGCAATGGTTGTAGACACACATTTAAAATAAAAATAAAAAGACAAATCAAATTCATTTTTATTTTATCACACGAAAGAAGCAGTGGCCCAAAGGTAGCTCTGTGGAAGCCCACCCCATTCTTGGTAAGCCGAATGTCGTGAAGTCGTGAATGTCGTGAAGCTTCTACCCCTGAATGTCATAAATGTCATGAATGCTATGATCTATAGCAGGTATGCATCAGTATTACCAAATATTTTTTATTTCTAAAATATAGACTAAATCATGTCATAGCTTTCCGAGATTGCGAGTAGATAAATATTGCAGGGTGAAATGCCTCGACATAGTACACGAAATGCCCTCCAACTGCCCTTTAAATAGTAGGGGATTCTCCATCGGCACATCACATACTTATGTGCCAGTTGAGTGTCTAACTAAAGACCCTATCCCAACAAAGCAAACAGTCTTATCGCTACACATCCTTGAAATGCTAAGAGCTCCTGATTCAACTATATCTTCTCTTGAAATACTTTAATCACAAGTGGATGGGAGAAATATGAAGTGGAAATCCAAGGCATGAGTTTCTTACCTACTAAAGATTATAAATAAATAATGTGTTATATCCATCCATTCAAAAGATCCATTCTGTGTCATCTTGGTAAGGGTGTTTCTATATGTGAAAATGTCTCTTCGCAAACCTTCTATCATTTCTTAAAAAACTAAACAATCTTCTCAATAGATTTAGTATGATGGGGGAAACTCCTACTAGAAATATTTGAATCATTTTGTTATCTATTTACATACCTTGATAAATAGTGACATGGTCCAATATAAGATATTGGTGACCCCGCGCTCACACTTGAATTCTTTTGTAAAGAAGTCTTGTTGCTCTAGAATCTGAAGGATCCAATTTTGTTTCTTCGTACGACCCTTACAAGATTTTCTACATATCAAGATTTCATCAAAAAATTTCAACTTTTTTTTATCAGTTGACCATTGAATACCTAATTCACCATGGATTTGAAATTAGTTGGTGTTTTATCAAATTGAATGACAAGACTAAGAACTCAAGCTATCCAAAAAAGTATCTAAAACTTGTACTATGTGCACATTTCTTAAAAATAAAGATTTGGTAGCAGCTTCATTTCATTTTTTTCTTCAAGAAGTGAGGAGTGACAAAGGCATTCATACAACAAATTTTTAATTTGATTACATTTTGGAATTTATTCAATACAATAATAATCATAGGGACATAAATTGTATTATAATATGTTGATTTAACCAAATGAAGATTGTGTTTCTCACCATAAGATGAGATAAAAGGAATTTCCTTCATCATCAAACATCTTGTTATAAAATAAAATTGTCGCTTGCAAGATGTGTGTGTGTGTGTGTGTGTGTGTGTGTGTGTGTGTGTGTGTGTGTGTGTGTGTGTGTGTGTCTTATTACTCCAAAAGCTCCATTAGAGATACTTCAAAGAATCATATCTTTTCCTTAAAATGTGAAATTTAGCTCCCCATTTGATGAAATTGTCAAAATTCACCAATGTAGAGTAACCATTCTAAACCCATAAACATTTCAATTCTTGTAGCATATGATTTATTATATACCTTATGATCGCCTATGGTAATAGTAAGTTTGTTTCTTTATTGGACACATGGAATGGTGAATCTAGTAGTACCCATAAATTGGATCTGCAATAAAAAAAATTCCATGTGCTATATAGTATCTTCTATTTAGAGTTATTTTCTTATAGTACTCACATCCCACCTCATCATTCTTGATTAATCCTAAAATTGAGATAATAATTACATTTCTATTTTGTACCCTCAATCTTTTTATTAGTATCACAGTGCATCTCATAATAAAAATAATTTTGAAATTAACTTTTATGAGAATAGTGACTTAGAAATTTTTGAAAGAAGAAAACATTGCTTTCCTTATGAACTAAAATTTTAAAATTAGTGACACCAACTAGGAAACTATGTGTGTGTTATTACTCCAAAAGCTCCATTAGAGATACTTCGAAGAATCGTATCTTTTCCTTAAAATGTGAACTTTAGCTCCCCATTTGATGAAATTGTCAAAATTCACCAATGCAAAGTAACCATTCTAAACCCATAAACATTTTAATTCTTGTAGCATATGATTTATTATATACCTTATGTTTGCCTATGGTAATAGTAAGTTTCTTGCTTTATTGGACACATGAAATGGTGAATCTAGTAGTACCCATAAATTGGATCTGCAATAAAAAAAAAACATGTGCTATATAGTATCTTCTATTTAGAGTTCTTTTCTTATAGCACTCGCATCCCACCTCATCATTCTTGAGTAATCCTAAAATTGAGATAATAATTACATTTCTATTTTGTACCCTCAATCTTTTTATTAGTATCACAGTGCATCTCATAATATTAATAATTTTGAAATTAACTTTTATGAGAATAGTGACTTAGAAATTTTTGAAAGAAGAAAACATTGCTTTCCTTATGAACTAAAATTTTAAAATTAGTGACACCAACTAGGAAACTATTTTTACTTGCAAGACCATTAACATAATTATTTTGACAATCAATAGAGTATTGGAACTAACTAAATCTTTGGAAGATAATTGAGTCTTTCTCAAATTGGTACATCCATTTAAATTATTATCTCAACAAATGATATTCAAATTATTGCTTAACTTCTTTAAGATGAATTTTTTTTATATTAAACTTTGGTAAACAACATAATGTAATTTTCTTAAGTATGATCCACGCCCTCCATCTTCTTGGTGGATTCCTCCATCATTTGTTTCTTATTACTTTCTTGTAATTTTATTGTTATTATTTTTTATTTTATGGGCTCCAAAACCTTTCTCAAAGCTCTAGCTCTCGTGCACTTGTTACTTTTCGTAGTCCCATCATCTGATCTTTTAATTACAAGATTCAACCATCCCTTCTGCTCACTCACATGCTTGTAGGGGGTAGGGTGATCAGCCCAAACATGATAAGTTTACCTCCACTATGAATCTTGCCCTTTTCTATGCTCACATCTCAATCATAGAAAGCTCATGCAATTTTTTTGTAAATTTTTTGTTCATTTTTCTTCTATTGTGTGCATGCACTAACAGGGTAGAAGCTCCTCCTTTCCTATTTTTCCTCTTATCTCAGATTGAGGGTCCTAACTCTATGATTATTCTTCTTTCATTGATCATTAGTAGGAGCCATAAAGAAACCCCCAGTAGCCATAACTTGTAAGAACAAGACATAATATTCCATTAGTCTTCGGATTGTTACTCAATGTAAACTAAGACCTTCTAGGAAAGTCAAATAACTCCATAGCCCAGCCTATTGACTTGGTTCAAAAGATTCAAATTCTTGTGTATTGAGGTTTACACTATTTTACTTATTCAAATGAAATTTTTTACTCCAATGCCAATCATACACATACCTCACTCCTTCATACATGTAACTGCACCTAGGACTGTGACATAAAACACAGTTAGGGCAGTCATCTAATACATCTACCTAGGGTCCAAAGAAGATACAAAACCATGAAGATCACAAATATAGATATCCTAAACACATTCCTCGTTCTTCACAAGACTCATACACTCATGAAATAATAAATTTTAGGAGTAAGGAACATGACTTTGACTATGATTTTACCAGTGAATAAGATAGTCGTAACTATTAGCTATTAGTATGTGACTGTGATGACCTTTATGGAAAGACATGTTGTCAATTAGTGCCAAAACACTTAGTCATCACAAAGTTGACCGAGCCAGTAGTGCAACCTAAGCAGTTACATTGTAACCCGAGAAGTGGCAGTGTTGACCGAGTAGACAGTGGTAATCAGTATTACCCGAGTGGTCAATATGACCTGAGTACATAATGTAGCCTAAGTGCCAGAGTTTACTACATTACCCGAGTGACAGTATAATGCCTGAGTGCCAGTATATTGCCCGAGTGGATCATTGGACCCGAGTAATAGTTTTGGGCCGACTTAGCTTATATTGTTTGATATTAATTTATCATATGGAAGCCAACTTATAGAAGTATTTGATTTG
This sequence comes from Thuja plicata, assembly GCA_018584345.1. Lineage (NCBI taxonomy): Eukaryota > Viridiplantae > Streptophyta > Pinopsida > Cupressales > Cupressaceae > Thuja > Thuja plicata. The sequence continues at coordinate 907,424 of MU226063.1, read as the reverse complement.
GATAAGGTATAAATATAAGGTATTTTTTTTATCCAAATAAGTGTGAAAGTATGTGAATAAGTGTATATGCAAATATGAAGTAGCAGATTGCTTAAGAGGCTACAACGGTATAAGGAACAACAAAGACTCATCTATCACATCCAGGTGATTAGTTTTTATAGCATTGGATCTTATTCAACAAATCAGAGTTGCATAGAAGATCGTCTAGTGGTTCATCCTAATAGGTGCATCAACAAAATCCTCTAACAAGGTGGACCTAACAGTCCTTTACAAATCTCCTAACAAAGTTGCATACTTAATTATATTGTACTAAATCCTTTCACAACGTGGACCTAATAGTCCTTATTGCTCCTAACAGGGCATGCCATCAGAAGTGGTCAATTGTAAGCTTTAACAGGCTAAATTTATGCTGTAGTAATAAATCTTGTGGGTACCATCCCCACCCCAGTTTTACTTTCCATTTGGAAGGTTTCTGGGTAACCAAATATTGTGTCAAGTGTTGTGGATGTTTTAATGCTTTTCATTTCATGCATGCAATCAGATTAGATAATCTAATAAAGGATTAAAGATATTAAGTTTTATTGGTTCCTGATTCACCCCCCCCTCTTAGTCACCTAGCCTCAACATATTTCCAACATCATACACTCATGAAATAATAAATTTTAGGAGTACGGAACATGACTGTGACTGTGATTTTACCAGTGAATAAGGTAGTCACAACTATTAGTATGTGTCCAATGCAAATAATGATTTCCTTTTGTTGTACCTAAGTTTTAAGGACCCTAACCCTCCTATGGACACATTACATATGCATGCAACCTTGATTCAATGTATTTTAGGTGTTTTACAAACTTGGTTTGGACTGTCACAATGACTGCAACTAGGTTTCATCACTGGATGATCAAAGTGAGGACATGTCCTTGTGTTAATGGGATTTTAAAGATATATATTTGTATGGTTAACACTATTCCTAAAATCCCACCAATCTCGCATTCCTCCAACCTTCCTTCCATCACTTCATGCAAACATCAAAATTGTTAGTAACAACTGAGAGGGAGGGGGTGAATCAGTGGTCTCAAAAATTTATCCTTCAACTATTTACCACCAATCAAATAAACCTCAGATTATTAAGTCCCTACAAGATGCATGTCATGAAATACTTATGATGATTAACTGTCTGTCGGTTTTCCTTGTCTGTCCTTATTCTCCTTGATTACTGATAAGCAGTAAAACTATTTACCGAAACTCAGTAAATAAGCAGAGTATACCAATCCATCCACAAATGCATATGTGAAATGTAAAATAGTAAAGTAATAAACCATATACACATAACACATGGATTTTAACGTGGAAACCCTGTTAAGGGAAAAAACCACTGGGACCGGTACCCCAAATTTTCACTCTTCTAAAGTGATCCCTGTTAGGAGCCAACCCTGTTAAAGGTTACAAACACACTGTTAGGTGTGACCTTGTTAGAGGATTTTACACATAGAGGTTGTCACTTAGTATCGTGCATCTATTGCTACCATCCTTGAATCAGCCTCCTTCTTAGACTGTCAATAGGTATCAGGCAAGTCCAATGCTACTTTCATGAATCAACCTTTTTGGCACTCCTTGGGATGTACCTCAATATATAGAA
>MU226063.1:837393-866058 GCA_018584345.1 Thuja plicata | reverse complement strand
CTTTGTGGTAAAGTTGTAGATACTACCTTCATTGTTATTCCTACTTCTGATCAATTTCAAATCAAATTTGGTTTACCGTGGATAACTGCTATGCATGCTATTTCTTCTCCTATTCATAAATGTCTTATGTTCATTCATAATGGAGAAGTCAAAATGATTAATCATAGTTTGTATCAACCTTCTAGGCCCAGAGATTGTGCTACTCTTGATTTCTTTTGCCCTTCATTACCTAACTTATGTCCTCCTCGCCCTAATCATCTCTTTTGCTCATACCAAGCTTACAAACATCGCAAAATTGCTGAGTTAAGCATGCCTTAGATAGATCTCAACCATGGTCTTTTTCCTACTCCTTCCATACCTCCCTTAGCCATTACTTCTAATCCTAATAATCAAACTTCTACTGTTTCATTACAACCCATTGAGAATCCTCCTATAGAACCTGTGAAGGAATCTGTGGTCATTCCTCCTAGTTCTCAAAATGTGTTAAACAAATCAAAATGCAATAAATCTTCTAATGAACATTGTAAGAAGCGTAGAGATAATGCTAGGGCCCGTGCTTCTCTTCTTTGAAACTCTTTACCTTCTTTTGATCAACCTATGCCTGATGTGTTGAAAGAAGTCAATATTCATAATGATGTTAAGATGAATGATTGTGATGATCCTATTCACATCTTAGATCCCATTTCAATTAATCTTGATGAGGAAGACACTTTAGATGATCCTATTGATCTTAGTGATGAATATAAGACCATTTACCTTAACACTAACTTACCCCATATGATTTCAACCCAATTAACAATTACACCTAGTATCAAGCAATGTGATTCTCAAGAGGATCCTTGTTTGGAACTGGCTATCATTCCTACTATATTAGATATAGTCCCTCTTGTGAGTTTCCCACCTTCCCTAACTAATATAAACCAAGATAGGGAGAGTAGGCGATGCACCTGATTGGCCTATCCTTCATGAAAGCCCTTTTTGTGTTTGCATGTTGTATTGTGCTTCTCCCATAATGTGTTTGCTAAATGTTTGTTAGATTCTTTTATATGACCCTTGTTACTTTGTTGGTACAAGGTGATAAAGGACTCAAACGTGTTGTATAATTCCTCTATATGTATCTTTATTCTTCTATATGTTGTTCTTATGTTATGTTGTACTCGTGCTATTGTTCGTAAATGTTTCCCTTGTATAGTCTTCTTGGATCTGCGACATGGTAGCATTGATTATTTTTGGTCTCCAGGTTGTGGTCCGAAAAGATTCTTCTTTGTAACTCTTAAGTTTTCTTTCCTCCATTGTGATTGTAGTTTTACTTTCTTTGGGGAATGATGTCAATTCATTTGCAATAATATCATATCTATATATGCACATGTTTTCTTAGGATCATACTGACCCCACAGTAGGTAGATCCCTTATGTGTTCTTTTGTATGTTTATGTTTATTTCCCTTGATTTGTCTTCATTTGGGGGCATCTCGTAGTGGAAACATAATCAGTAGAGTTGTTTATGCTTCCGTTCAAGCCATTGCTCCTGTTAAAGTGTTAGCAATGACTTTAACGTGGGGGCATACACTGTACTCACTTTTTTCACACATACTACATGATCAAAATATTTTCAAACACTTAAAACTTTTTCCCTTTATAGATTAAAAACTAATCTTTAAAGCATGGACATTTTACTTTTTAGGATCTCTTGATCCCTCCAGTTTAAATTTACACGGATCTCTTGATCCCTCCAATTTTTCAATGTTTTGATCCCTTAAGGTCAGAAGGTGTCCTTAAGAATGGATCTCCCTGATGGGTTGACTAGTGAGTAACCACATTCACTAGGCGGTTCAACTCCATCCTTCCAGTTACATTGTTTACTTGTGTGGTTCACAATGGGATATAAGTTCTCATTGGGCAAGATAATCACACCCCCCCTCTCTCTCTCTCTCTCTCTCTCTCTCTCCTTAACTAGTGATGTCTCTCTTATCATGATCATAGGGTTGATAAAGACTTAATTCCCTTGGGGGCTTGAGTATTTATTTTTCCCTTTTTTATTCCAATAAGATTGTTTGTTCTTTATGATCTCCTTTACCAAGAGTTTGTGTTGAGTCCATACTCTTGCTAAAGTTGGGGCTAAATGTATAGTCAGAATATGGAAGCACTTCCATTGTAGACTGGTTTAGCCTTCTGAGTAAGTGGTTTGGGGTCATGTGAAGTGCCTTGAATGGGTTCATGATTTAGACCTAGCTTTCCCCCTATTCTGCCCCATTTCTCCAGCTCTCTCTAGCCAGTTTCTGGCATTTTGGACTACAGATTTGAGATCTTTGACCTTAGGGTCAGGGTTGAAATATTAGGTCTATGTCAACCTCAACCCTGACCTAGGTCAAGGTCAACCTCACCCTTAAACTAGGTCAAGGTTGACCTTGACCTTGACTCAGGGTCCAAATTTTAGGGTCTCACAGTTTCCAGATATCGGTCTTTGAAAAAGTTAATTCCCTCTTCTGGGTCGGTTGTTTCAGGTTCTGAAGCGATGATTCCTAAATTATATTTAATATGTGTCCTCTCCTAGGGGTAAAGGCTTTAATAGGAATTTAATTCTCCTATGTCGGCCTCCTCAGAAGATTGTACCCTAGTTTCATATAAAAGGAAACCTTTTTCTCTCATTTTCTCTAAGTTTTCTAAGTACAAAAAAAGAATCTCTAACCATAAGAAATCAAGCAAGAATCTCTTCTAAGTCCTCTATCCAAGCCTAAGCATCATTAAGAAATTGAAAATCATTATCAAGTGAAGTTAAAGCAAGCTAAGGAGAGATATTTGAAGCAAGCATCTATCCATCATCAATCATTCAAGCATTCATCAAAGAGATCCATGGGAGGCCATTGAAGGATTCAAGCTACATAGTTCCCTTTTGGTGATCTCTCCATCCACCTTCTTCCAAGCCTCTTCATACTCAAGAACCCATTCAAGATTTGGTGTTGGAGATTTACAAGTAATTGATTGAAGACATCCTACATTCTAAATTCTAGATCCATTGGTGCATACCTACTTGTGGATTCAAGGATTCAAATCCTCGACAAGGACTTTTACATGAGCAAGGTGAATTGTTTCATTTACTTTGTTTACTTCAGCAATTTCAATTATATATTTTAGGTTAATTCCAAAACTAGGGTTTGACCAAGGCAAACCCCTCCCCCCAATAAATAAATCTTTTTTTCTTGTAGGTGTAGGTTCGGGACTGTGGATTTGAACTCAGATCTGGATACCCTTTTCAGTGAACTATCGAGATCCGCTAACAGATTTTATGTCAGACTTGTGTAGGTCAAAGTTGAGATTATTGGGTCAAGGTGACATTTGTGGGTCAAGGTTGACCTTTTTCATAAGACGGTGTCAGATTGGAAAAATATTTCTAGGTTTTGTTCATCTCTACATTTCTGTTCCGGATCATATTTCAGATTTTCTAGAAACAGAGTACAGACCTCAGAAAACAAAATTCTTCAGATCTGTAATTCTTTAAGGTTAGTAATTTCTCTCATCCTTTTCAATTACTATTATATATCATATCTCCTTAATCATGAAACAAAATTTAAGATCTTCTTCCTTACTCTCATTTCCAAATGGTTGATTCATTTGTGCATTGATCCTTCTTTTGGGTTAATCAATTTGGATCTTTCATTTGTGCATTTGGGGATAAAAGAGGAACATCTTATCTTCCTTCCCCCTATATGCTTAATCACATTACAACACACATACATAAACTACAATTAAATGTAAAGGTTAAGGAAATACAACACATTTCAAACCTAATTAATATACATAAATATAAATATCAATTTTCTTCCTTTACAGGGCATATCTTCACGAGAGCTTTCATCTAAAAATTATTCTTGTTTATATGTTGTATATTGTTCTAATTCATCTCCTCTCTTTGATTCTTGGAAGTTATCATCTCCTTCATCTAGTACTCCTTGAATATATACTGATCCATCAACTCGCTTATCATGGTGCATTGAGAAATTAAATGGACCACTCTTCTCAACATGTTTTTGATATTCCATGTCTAGCAAATATGAGATTTATTCTGTACTAAGAAGATCTTCTTCCTCATCATCATGGTCATTGATACCTATTTCCATGAAAATCTCACTATGTACAAATTATTCTTCAATTTGATCCAAATTTTTCTCCTTCATGTCATCACAAGTACTATTATGGTTCTCAAGAATGGATGCTTCTTTATCTTCTGTGTGACTAGTGCACTCATCTTCCTCACCAAGATAATCATCAAGCACAAGGCCTTGTTCAATCCGAGCATAAGCCTCCCTTTTTCTGTCTTCCTCATCTTCTTCTAATATATGTGCAAGGAACTTTACAGAAGGATCATGTGATGTGATTCCCAACTCACGCATTTTATTTATTAATTCCTTGTGTAGAGGCCTAATGTCTGAAGGTATCTCACAAAGAATTCTCACCATTCTCATCAACAAGTGTACATAAGGCTCCCCTTGGAATCTCTCTAAGCTCCAAAAGACATTAAGTGGATACATTATAGGATCCTCTTCCATGCTGCAACTTTAGTCTTCATAATGTTCATAAAACATGTTGTCTTGTTAACCAAGACATCATGAAACATATCAAGAAACCATTGCTCAAATTGTCTCCATGATGAGATACATTATGTGGGTAGTGATTCATATTATTTTTGTGCATAGTCCCTTAAAGTCCTGCTAAATAATCTCATCACCTGATATTCTACATAGATATCATAATCTTCTATAAATATATAAAATACATCCAAGTGTTGCAGTGCCAATTCATCCCATTCTCCATGGAACCTTGGTAGAAGTTGTGAAAGTTTTAGGGATAACTTATTTGGGATGCACTAAAATCTCCTAATATCCAATGGCCTGATGCCATCTGGAATAAATGGTCTTCTTTGAAATGGTTGAAACATCCTGAAACAAAATTGTCTCCCTTTTCAAAGAAGAAAACTATCATCTCTTTCTGAGTCTTCTCCCTCAGTAGAATCACTGAATGAAAAGTTTTACCGAGTAGAGTCACCACCTCTTTTGAGAAAAATGTTGATTTGTTGGTCTTCTGGATTCTTCCTTCCAACAGAGTTTACTTTCAAACAAAACTGGTATAATTGTTGTCTAATCTACAAAATCTAAAACTCAGGGTAACTTCACAATACTTATTGTGAGCAACTCTCCCTAGTAGAGTGGCCAATTTGTTGGTGCCCAAAAATGATGGATCGCTTTTGGCCAACTAACAGGTATAATGGTGATGCACCACTTGATACCTCTGCAATTTTGGCTTAAACAAGCCAAGGATGGTAGGCCTGATTTCACTTTGAACTATCAAATTTTATATGTCGCACAACTACGTACACAACAAACAAAGCTCCTCCCAAGGTGGTGAATGATCCTTGGAGGAAAACAATGAATCTCCTGATAATTTTTATTTTAAAACTTAACTAAATTGATAATCACTAAGATCCTAGTTGTAAGGTTTTGAAATAAATGATTTAATAATCTACAAACTACAAAGCATGAACTGATATAATAATTTCCAAATAATGATTAGATCAGTGCCTTCTGAAAACTTGGGCTATAGAGTCAGAAAATTCTCAATCCTACATACAATCAGAGACAGTTTTAAAAACTTACTTTTAATAAAGAAAGACTATCACTTCAAAGGCTTCCACTTGACTTATAATTCAAATCAATCTATACAACTAATCTTATCAAATTTAACTCAAATTAAGAGACCGATAAAAACAAGAGAAGATACCCAGATCTTTCAATTGATATTTAAACTATACATATTAATTTTGAATTATGATACTCAGGGAATTCAACACAATGAAACATTCTATAAAATAGAATATGCGAAAGACTAATTGAAAACATATAACTTATAACCACATAAAAAGAAGAGCACTTCTCTTTATTAATATTGAAAAACTAGTACATTAAAGTTCATGTTGCAATTGTGATAAAATTCTATTATACAATGTGTTTCTCCTTTTATGATTACATTTTACACCACATATATATGTGGTTGAATAGTTTTCATACCCCTTTAGGGTGAAAAGACATAATTTTTCATAAAAATTTAGAAAACACTTTTGAGAAAAAAGTAATCAACTAACTAACTAATAACTACCTATCTTTTGGATTTGGCTTTGGTCAAAAATCAAAATCAGATTGTACAAACTTAAGAATTTAACTAGAGATAGGAAATTTGATTTTTGGAACTGGGTCTTTTTTAGATTTTCAATATTTGATCATTTGCATTCTCTGTCGACATCATCTTTACAGCAGGTCAAAATTCCAGCATCTCTAAAACCTTCGCTTGCAGAATTTTGATTGTTCCTGTCACAGAGCTTCCTTCCCTAATCCCTCAAATTTTAATTGAAAAGTAATATGTTGTTTTATCCCATTTCGTGTACTTCATCATATCATCAATTATTGGGCATGGAGTTTATGATGCAATTTTTAGAGTTTTATCACTATATAGGAATCCAAATTTTGCCAAAAATTTAGAGCTCCAACAGTAGGAAAGAAAATAGACCAAAGAGGGTACATGAACTAGTGTCAAAACTCATGCCAATGCAAAGAAAAAAGATGCTTATTTGGAAGACCTGAATATATTAGTGGGAAACATGGAGCTTCTAGCAAAGCATGCTAAAGATTTGAGGGGCAATTGCTAGTTGCTGCCTCTTTCCTTTTTGTTGTCTTTTCTACTGTCCTTTTTTGTTGTGTTGTGTTTCTTTGTATACCGTTGCTAGTGTTCTCGATTGTAAGGTCATGGGTCTATGTTCCTTATTTGTTTTGAACTTCCTTGAGGAATGATCAACAATTCTTATCTTTTGATCTTTTTGTACAAGGTTTCAGGACCTTTCAAATCCCGCTTTTACTTAATTAGAACATCCCCACACCTTTGAAATACTTTTTAACTTGCTTCTAGAAGATTTTTCCCTTTTTGACAAATTTGACCAAAAAAATTGCATTAGCAATTTGACCCAATCACCAAAAATGGTCTTAAATGACCTAAGCAACCATTACTAATATAAATCTAATCAAAATTCACCAAAAACTCACTTTTTTGTGGTATGTCCACTCGAATGTGGCTTTCGAAAGAATGAAAAAAGTGCCAAAATTTGGAGTGAATATAGGGTTATAGAGTCTTGAAGTCCCCTTTGGACTCATAATAAAGAATAAAATGATAAAGAATGTGGGGATCAATCACCCCTGAGCAACTACTTTGTATTTTTTATGTTCCATATATATGCCTCTACAGACTCTTCATTTAGGCTTTCAGCCCACTGTATTTGGAGTAATTACATCATTGTTTGCACTAAGTGCATTATTACAAGTTTTACATCCTCCATGGATCAGATCATTACATCAAATGGCTTAATAGCCATGTTACAACATTGCAAATACCTTATAGGTCTCGTATCTTATTCAACCTTATTAGTCACCCAAGTGACCCTCCTATCTTCCTCAGGGTGCCTTGCACCATATGTGCTCTTTCATCTTCATGAAGACCTTATAATCTTTCTTGACCCTCTCTCACATTTTTCTATTAGTAACATCAAGGTTATCAAGTTCTCCCCATGTAGTCTAATTTTCTAAATTAATTTGTGTGTGCTTTTAATATTTTAGGGGTGACCTCTAATTTATCCTTGTTTGGGGGTGTCACAAGAATTTAAATCAACAATAATCACTAAAACGCTAGGGCTGTATCACAAGGACTCTTCCACACACTTCCAGATCCTCCCAAGGGATCCTACACCTCCACATGGATCCTAATAACCAAGATCCATCATAAAATATACCCTTCCTTTAGAGTATATGCCCACATTAATGACGGGTGTTAGTTCCCTGCACCCTCAATCAACAACTTGCCTCCATTTGTGGTCTCTTCCACCACATCCTTACATATCTTTGCATTAAACTCTATACAACGACATACTATACAACATTAGACTCCTCCCACCAGAAACATTAATCATAGAAGGTGGGAGAGTCTAAGAATCCATGAAGACTTCAAAATAACAAAATATTGTTTGCTTGCATAGTCTAGGAATAGTCAAGACTAAACTGACTTCCTTTGCCTTAAATGTCAATGATACGATACAATAATCACATAGATACAATAAAAAATCAAAATGAAATCATTTTACTCCATTATCAAATCAATAACATATGGCTTCAAGCATTACAATGCCCTAGATTAGGGATTGTACCCACGGACTAGAATAACTGTTTGTGCAAGAATGTTTGTGTAGACACCCTAAAATGGACAGACTTGCGACTTTACATTAAAAACACTAATTTTCATCTATTAATTAATGGTTTTTTAATCATTAATTAATCATCTATTTTCTTATAAATTCATTCCCCAAATCATCTAATCAAATCTCCAAAATTATTTAAATAATTAATTTTATTTAATTAATTAACCTCAATTGATTAATTTCCATTAATTAATTAATCAAATTCAATTTCCTAAAGTTTAAATTGAAATATTTAAACTTTCTAATTAAATTCTTCCAATTAAATTAATTTAATTTCATTCAATAATGCAATTCTAAATAAAAAAAGAATTCAATTATCTCACATGTTGAAAACTTTAATTTCAAAAATGAATTAAATATTCAATTATCTTCAAAGAGATAACTCTTAATCAAATCACATGGGTTACTCCACCAACCTCTTCAGTTCTAAAAGGTAACTCAAAATTATCTCTTCAGTTAACCAAACTCTATCTCCTCTCTCTTAGTTGAAGAGGTGGAGTTTACTGATGACTTCTCCAGTTCCCTTTGATCTCAACCGTTCATCTTCCTATTTCTAGGATTGATCTCAACCATTCATCTCATTCTCAATTCCTATATAACAAACCCTTCATAACCATTTTAAGGATCCAGGATTTCAAGCTCATATGCGCCATTACTCTATCAGATTGGTTCAAGCATCAAGCCATCTTGCGATCACACACACATTCGATATCATATTCTCGACCCTCCCAAGTCATAGACATTGCCCACACCAATACTGAGCATCATCACAAACAATGTTTTAGGAGTAGAGAGAGACAATAGAAGCTTCAAGCAATTAGGTTTACATTCATTTGTTTTCCTCTTATTTGCTTGTACATTTTATTGATTTGTAGTTTCAGTATTAGTAGATTACTTCTATCAATTTCCCCCATTTTAAATTGGTGCTACTAACCCCTCGTTAATTTGATCTTAGGTGACAGATCTCGATCCATGTGTATATTTTGGTGAACTAGACGTGAATCAAATAGCCCGAATACCACTTACAGATGATAGACAAAACCTTTTGGCCATGATCGTATGGTTACATAATTCTTTTTATGTCTTTCTCGATAAACGTGTAATTTCACAATCGCTGGTATTTTACCACAATTGATGGAAGATGGCCACAATCATCAATTTTATTGCTGCAATCATTGTAAGGGTTTCATAATGTTTTTCTATCATTATTCACAAGTCTATTTTCTTGCTTTGTGCCACAATCGTCTGATTAGTGCCGCAATTGTTACCAGTTTACCGCAATCGCTGAGAAATTGCCGCAATCAACCGATCCGAGCCACAATTGATAACATTATGCCATAGTCACCGCAATTGATAGAAGATTTCTGCAATTGACAGAAATATTGCAAATCAAATTGAACATCATTATTTTTTTGTCAAAATTTGATTGTTTTCTCTATTTTTTGCAGGATTGATCAATGATGAATGAGCAAAAAGGTAACTAGACACATCCCGGGTGCTAGATCACTAAGAGCGGACATAAGAAGGACCACAAACTATCGAACACAACAAAGATCCATCTTATCCATCGTAGCGGAAGATCAAAGAGAAGCATACAACAAATATTTTGATTCAATCAAACATTTCGTAGCTAAGTACAAGGTCATAATTAGTCTTAGCGGTCTTAACAATTCAAGAGTTATGGGTTATTCTTCAATTCTTAATTAGACAGTTTTTGGTACTAATCCTGTTTGTTGATAGCTTATGGCGATGAGAAGTTTAACAAAGCAACTAAAATCAATTCATTGGTCATCTTAGTGCTTAAAAATAACATTGCATGCAAACATCTTGAACCTCATATTTGCATATTGGTGCTTAAAATTGACATGGAGGTTAAGAATTGAACAAAGGAAAACAAACATTTCAAATTTGGTGCAATAGAACTGAACAAGAAATCATCACCTACTTTTGGGCTTTAAAACTGAACACTTGTGCTTGTATGGTGGATTATCTTAGTTCACATTTCAATCTTTGGGGTTTAAACGATTAACCTTGTGTCTTGATTCTTTGGTGCGCTTGCATAATCTGTTAGATTAAAAACCTTCATACTTTTTAGAAAGGCCTGTCTAGGGAATGGGCTTCTTCCTCAGAAAATGACCTTAAACCGATAATCCTTCCAATAAGTATATAAACTAGATGCAAACCAAAGTTCTATTTTATATCTAGCCAAGCTCGGGCAAGGTGTGTTGATGATAGTCTGGATCGGGTGAATTATCCCTAAGGAGCTAGCATGGTCAACTAGGCTCTTAAGTGAGTCACACATGTACAAACTAATTAGATAGATGCCACAGACCCTACTACAACCTTGTTAAAATAGAGGGCAACCTGATTCACCTCCGAACAAATACCTTATTATAGTGCAAGGAGTTGTAGAATTTCCCCCCAAGATTCCCAATATATGTGTTCCAGGGTATTGTGTTAGTGAAAGAGATCTTCACTAGCATGACAACAATATCTGGCAATGATAAAAACACGGGCGCCTACGTCATGGATCTTCGTGTCCTAGTAGTGTGATACTTGTTGTGTGAGCTAACAAACATTCAAGAATTGGGCCTATAATATTGTATTTGAAAGCCAAAATTTTCTTAGATTAATCTGTTTGTCCTTGTGTCAAAACCTGTGCTAGATTACAAAACACATTGTCCATTGTGCTTGTTCTTTGATTAGTTTACAAAATGCAAAACAAACATCAAAAAATTGTCAAAACGAGCCCAACTTGTTAAAGTCTAGGGTGTCAACAATCAAACTGTTATGTAAAACAGAAGCCTTGTTCCTGAAAATCAATTGTATCAGATAGTGAAGTAAGTTGTTAGTCTCTTTTGAGATTGTCTACCCTTTACCGCAATTGCCCACATTTTTCTGCAATTGACAAAATTTTGCCGCAATCGTCCTATTTATTGCCGCACTTGACCTATTTATTACCGCAATCAGTGATAGATTACCATAATCAACCAGTCACTTTACCACAATTGGTGAGGTTTGTCGCACTTGACCAGAGACTTTAAAACACTTGTTTTACCTAAAAACCTTGAAAATACTCTTCATTCTATGTAAAAGATCAGTGTCTATCCCAGAAAAATGTGAAGAACATTGTGTGAATCTCTAAACTTTAAAGATCATCCATTCTTTGAAAGAACGATTATCATCCAAGAATTGTTAGTTTGAAAGTTCAGACTTGAAATATCTTGATCCCGTTATCTCAAAATCATCATATCTCTATTAGTGACTTTGTCCCAGGCAATAGTCAAGAATCCGGTTCTTACATCACCAAGTCTTTGAGATCAAGATAAATCAACATCTATCCTTAGAATTACCCTTGTCCAAACATAACTCAGACTCTCCTAGAAAGGTTATCCTTTATTGTTTGCTTTATATCACTTGTTCTAGTCATAAAATCTGGACAACACTATGTCTCACACACCTTATGGAGGGCCTTACACAAGGTTGAAGGCTAAAACTCAACCTGTCGAGTCTTATGTTAACAGATTTCCCCCTTTGGAACAATAGAGAGAGGACAACTCTTTTAGAAATACCAGTCCCGCTCTTTTCATTGAGAATCCCCATAGACCAACATTGTTCCATGATCTCACAGAGGAGGAGCTTGAAGACATAGAGCAATACACCTATTCTGCACTAGTTGTTGACGCTATCATAGAGAGAAATCCTGAACGCTTCTTAGCCATGTTGATTAAGAAGGGAGTCAAACTCCCCGCTGAATTCAATGTGTCGACCATATGGCCCGAAAACCCTCTCGCAAGTCAAAACACTACTCAAACCTCTCAAACAAAACTTTTGGTATCTCAGATATTCCCATCCTTGACAACAACAATATCAGCACAGACTATGTCCAAACAGACTAGCTCGGCAAACCAAGCAAGCACGTCCTCCACACAAAGCATGACATGCTCCCAACTAAGTGCACCCATGGTCACTAGTGTGCCTCAACCCTCGGCCTCATGGCCTGTCTAGTCAAGCTCTCATGCTATGCCCTCAATCTCACCAACAAGAAGCAACCCGTTTGCAACTATTCTGCTACTACAGTCAGTCCCTACTAGCCTTGGGCTTAATACATCACTCTCACGGGTATCCATCTTTGCAGGTCCAAATTTTAGTCAATGCCCACCCAAGGTTAGGCCTTTTCTCATACATGGACCACAACAACCCTAGTAACAACAACCTCAACCCCACCAACAGCAATCCCAGCTTCAGCAGCAGCAACAACAACAACCCCAACAATAAACACAACAAAATCAATCTTGGGCCAATCACATGCCCCCGTATCAGAATCATGTGTTGGGGAACCAGTATCAAGTCTTGAGGATGAGAGCATATGTCCCTACTTAGGGGACCCAGAGGTGAAACCTCATACCTACTACAACATAGAGGTACAATGTCACAAATAATCTTCAGTCTCAAACATACATGCTGATCCAACAAGTGCAGTCTTCAAACCCAAATGATGGACATGCAAAATCAATGGCAAACCACATCTTACATAGCAGAGGATTTATACCCGTACCCCTTTGATCACTCTCTTCACATGCCTCCATTTCCCACTCACTTCTCAGTACCAAAATTTGACAAATACAGGGGCAGTACCAACCCTGTTGAGCATATCTGAGAATTCTTTGCTAGTTGTATCAAGGTCGCACACAATGAGACATACTTAATACTACTATTCCCACAAAGCTTAGCTAGACCAGCAATGGAATGGTTCTCACACTTACCTCATGGCATTTTGTCTTGAGGTGAATTGGCCAAAAAGTTCATCACTCACTTCCATCACAACATCGAGCACAAGGTTAGCATCAAGGACCTTTGTGACATCAAGCAAAAAGATGGAGAGTCCTTTGTAAAATTCCTACAGAGATGGAGGAATACTACAGATAAAATCATGTATGATGTACCTGAGAAAGACCTCATAGTCATGTTTGTTGACAATCTGATTTTGGATATGTAATTTACAACAGAATTGTAGCTAGCTCCAAACTTTAAACAACTCATCGAACGAGGAGTTCACTGTGAGCAGAACTTGGTCAAATGAGGTGTCCTTGCAGATCCTACCCAAGTGAATACAAACAATACTACAATGGATAAAGTTAAATAGTGGAATAAAAACAAAAATGTCACCATTGATGGTGTCATTGATGTGAAAATGATCAAATACACCCAACCAAAAGTGTCACTACAAGGAGCACCTACGGCTAACCAACAACCCATGGTGTCCACTTAACAAGCACACACTCAGAATCAACCAACCCCTTATCCAAGAAGCCATCATGTTAAACAATCAACCACAAACACAACACCCACCATGGTTTCCATTTCCAAAATGAGATTACACAGCATTAGGAGAGTCGATAGAATCAACCTTATGAAAGCTGATACAATCCAACAACATCACTCTCCCTGAAATCAGAGAATATGAACATGGTGAAATCAAACCAAAGTGGTACAACAAAAATGATTTCTGCAAATTTCATCAAGTGAAGGGACATAAGACACCCAACTGTTATCAATTGAAAACACCATCCAAGATTTGATTGACATAGAGGTCATCGACGTAACCAACACCCAAACAAAAGGTGCCACTAATCATACAATATTCAATGACACATTCTATGATCACAATAAAGGGAAATCCTCCAGGTCTGGTGGACAGTCAAAATAGGTAAACTACACCTATGTCAACAGTGACAACACTATCAACTGCATAAATCCTTCAGATAGCCATGTGACTACCATTAGTATTAGAGACCAAGGTGCTAAATGTGTTGTAACCATGCGTCATACAAAATTTATCTTGGAAGGAATGCCTTCCTCATCTGCTACACCAGTCAACCCACCTACAACCTTAGATCCACAGATAAGCCTAGTGGATTAGCTAAAGCACACACCTCCCCAAATACCCATGTTTGACCTTTTGCGCATATCCCCACAGCACAAGCAAGCACTAGACCAAGCACTTCAAAAAGAAGTTGTCCCAAGGGAAATAACCCCTAAGAGATTTCAAACAATGGTGAACCATATAACAACCAAAAATCATGCAAACTTCACAGACCATGATGTGCCACCACACAAGCCTCTGCACAATGACCCTTTGCACTTGCTCATCTAGGTTCACAAGGCTCACAAACATTCAATTCAAAGATTCCTTGTTGATGGTGGGGCTAGATTAAACATTTGTACTTTGAAGGTAATCAAGCACTTAGGCTACTCTGAATCCAGTATTGATGTCATAAGAAGGATCAACATTAGAGCCTATGATGAAGAAGAGAGATCATCCAAAGGTATTATCATATTACCAGTCAGGATAGGCCCAGTTGTCAAGAACACTCCCTTCCAGATCCTAGACCTAGAATTGGGATACAACATGTTACTGGGAAGACCATGGATCCATGAGATGCAAGCTGTACCCTCCACATATCATTAGTACATCAAGTTTCCACACCAGGGGGCAGAAATAATTATTGAAGGAGATCCAAACCCATTCCAATACTGCAACACTATCAAAAGTAATACTAACAACCAAGTTCCATCAAACCAAGAGGAAAGTATCCCTTCCACATCGAATTCAATTCCCAAAGATGTCATGAGAAGAGCGGGAAAAATTTCTATTACTGACAAAGGATGTGGTGAATATGTCTATGATGAAGATTTCACTATGCCTCAAAGCCCAAGGTCATATGACATGCCACAACCCACAATTACAACATAAAACCCAGAACCTATTATGTTTAGGTGTCCACCCACAAGCTTTGTCAGATGGGGAGAAATCGTGGAAGAGAAGCCATTTGATTCAGATATCAACACATGGTTGTATCAAGACCCACAAGACACACTTGAAGCACCCATACCTGTGTCAACATATGGAGATGGCTATACAATGCTGCAAAGGTTTGGGTATGATGGTACGACTGGCCTGGGGGAAAGACAACAAGGTTTAATGGATCTGTCTCTACCACCAACCCAGAGAAACAAGAGAGGGTTAGGCTATGGGAAACAAAGAACCATTCCTACCACCCAAGACATACCCATTGATCAAGAACAAGTGGAAGAGTTACACCGAGGGCAAAACTCAGAATATGATTTGATCAACTATATAATACAATAGTTATTTCCATCTGAAGTGGGAACCTCTTACTCTCGATTAACCCTCAACCAAGTGATCCATGATAACAAGGAAAGTGAGACATCCGATAAGCATTCTAGCAAAACTGACTCCCACGAGTATGAGTGGAGATCCATCCATGACTCCGAACCATAAATCCCAAACTATTCCCCTCGGTCAGTAAGCACTCTACACATTGAAGACATGTTTGACCAATTAACCATAGATGACCAACCATGCATTGATAAACATATAGATACCAATTCCCTAGGTGGTGCATCCACATCATATTCCCAGTTTGTCAGAACCATCATAGTTGTCCCATTCAACCAAACAGAGTCATCCCACCATGAGGACCTATGTCTAGTACACCTAGAATTGATAGAATGGGATCAACAAGGGCAACCTGATATAGATCTCTTTGAAAATGATTAGGCTATCATAGAATTCATGGGACCACAAGGCAGGTTTCTCTATTGACTTGGACAGATCAACATATTTTGGGGAGGAAACACCTCTTTCTAGTAAAAAAAGCAAAATACAAAGCAAAAAAGAATCATTAGTAAGTGAAAACCAAAAGGCACTTACTGACACAAATAATGATAAAAATAAAAAACAAGACGTATCTTCTAGTGAAACCTCACTGATGCACTAGAAGATGGAAAGCAGGAACTCCTCCCCTTGACAAAGGAAAAGTCAGCATTGTTAGCAGAAGAAACAAAAGAAGTCAACTTGGGTGATGAAAATAATCCAAAGAATATCTACTTAGAAAAATCACTCACTCGAGAGGAGCGAGAACAATTCATCAGCTTCTTCAAGGAAAGGAAGGTCAAATTTGCATGGTCTGACTCAGACATGCCAGGCTTAGACCCGGAGCTTGTATTACATCATCTATCATTGTTACCTAACACCAAACCCATAAAATAGAAGCTGAGAAAGATGCATCCTCATGTTGCATTACTAGTCAAAGCAGAATTTAAAAATCTCCTAGATGCTAAATTCATAAGGAGAATCCCATACGCATACTAGATATCTAATATAGTACCAGTAACTAAGCATAGTGGACAAATCCGCATTTGTATAGATTTTAGAGATCTAAACAAAGCTTGTCCCAAGGATGACTTTCCGTTACCAAACATTGACATGATAGTAGATCTCACAACATGACATCAGATGATATCACTCATGGATGGATTTTTAGGATATAATCAGATAAGGATTGCACTAGAGGACCAACACAAAATGGCTTTCACATGTGCACGGGGCACTTACTATTGGAACATCATGCCATTTGGTCTAAAAAATATGGGAGCAACATATCAAAGGGCCATGACAACCATCTTCCATGATCTCATCCACAAGATAATGGAGGACTATTTTGATGACATAATTGCCAAGTCAATGCTTAGAAAAGGTCATATACAAGTGTTGGGACCCAAATTTGACAGAATGCAAGAATACAATGTCTGAGTAAATCCAAAAAAGTGTACATTCAGGGTCACCGCAGGGAAGCTCTTGGGATTCATCGTGTCACACCAAGGCATAGAGGTAGACCCAGAGAAAGTCAAAGCAACATTGGACATGCCACCACCGACTAACCTAAGGTAACTAAGGGGTTTATAGGGTAGGATCCAATCTATCAGGTGCTTCATACCCCAATTAATAGACAAGTGCCATCCATTCCAACATCTACTACACAAGGATGTCACATTTATATGGACAAAACAATGCAAACTAGCATTCTAGATATTCAAAGACTATCTACTAAAGTCTCCCATATTGGTGCCACCCATCCAAGGCAGGCCATTACTTCTATAAATCTCAGCAACTGAATCAACATTAGGTGTACTCTTAGCACAACATGATGACATAGGCAAGGAGAGAGCTATCTACTATCTCAGTAGAACATTGGTAGGCTATGAGCTCAACTATCCGCCAATTCAAAAATCATGCCTTGCAATAGTCTTTCCTTCCCAGAAGCTGGGGCATTACATATTGAGCCATCAAACCAAGTTGATAGCGCACATTGATCCCCTGAAGTATCTACTAAGCAAAGTAGCACTCACTGGATGACTCACAAAGTGGGTGATGATCCTAAGCAAATTTGACATAGAATACATAGACAAGAAAGCTATCAAAGGGAAATTGATTGTGGATCAACTAGCAGAGGCACCTATTCAGGATCATCAACCTATCATATCTGATTTTCTAGATGAGTCTATTCTGACACTATAATCGACAATAGAGATATGACAACTATACTTTGATGGATCATGCATGAACCATGGTGTAGGATCAGGGATAGTACTCATCACTCCAACAAATGATGTGATTCCCAAATCCTCTAGACTCAACTTTCCATGCATAAATAACATATACAAGTACAAAGCTCTAGTCATTGGAGTAAAGGCGACAATACAATGAAGAATCAAGAACCTCAAAATCTATGGAGATTCACTATTGGTCATTAGCCAAGTAAATAATGAGTATATGAAAAAAGATGAGAAGCTAATGCCATATAAAGAGTTGATGGACAGGTTGCGTGCTAAGCTCCATTTTATCATATTTGAGAAAGTACCAAGGGTTCAAAATAAAGTTATAGATGTGATGGCTACCATAGCATCCTTGATCGATATGCCAGGCAATGAAACCAGATTCCAGTTTCTAGTGGAGCAACTCATGATGCCATCACATCAAGCACCAATCACAGAATCAACATGTGTCCTTATTGGTCCTGAAACCCCATGGTACCATAAAATGTACAATTACCTCCAAAGTAGTGTATTACCTCCCTATTTGTCTAGGAACCAAAAGAAGTTCCTCATCCGCCAAGCCTCTAGGTACACCCTTCTCGCAACTACTCTATATAGAAGAAGTCTAGATGGAATGATATTACAATGTCTCACTTCCACGAAATCCAAGAGAGCTTTGTACAAGGTACATGAAGGAATTTGTGGAACCCACGTAGGTGGCAATAACTTAGCGAAAAAGATCATTCGCATGGGATAATACTGGCCCACAGTAGAGACATATGCAAACAAGTATGTACAAAGGTGTAGGCAATGCCAGATTCATGGAGACCTCAGCCATGCACTAGCTCAAGAACTCAATCCTATCACTTCGCCATGGTCATGTTCTATGTGGGGATTTGACCTAGTGGGCAAGATTACACCATCCTCATCAAATGGCTATAAGTACATCATAACAAATACATAGTACTTCACTAAATGGGTGGAAGAAATTCCTCTCGCCTACATAACTAGAAAGAAGATCTCAATGTTCATACTCAACAACATCATATGTCGGTATGGAATTCCTCAAACCATCCTGACAGATAATGGTATGCCTTTCCAAAACAATGATGTTGAAGATCTATGTGAACAATTCCAAATCAGACAAGGTTTCTCTTCATTATTTTATCTTTAAGGGAACGGTGAAGGTGAAGCAACAAACAAAACCATATTTAAAATGTTGAAGAAAACAGTGAATGAATCAGGGCGAGACTGGAATTTATAGCTTAGTCCCGCATTATGGGCATACAGAACTAGTGTAAGAACACCTACAAGAGCCACTCCTTTCTCACTAGCATACAGATCAGAGGTGGTTCTAACCCTTGAAGTGGAAATCCCATCCCTAAGAATATCATTGAAAAACATGATTTCAGATGAAGATTACAGAGTAGCAAGGCTCAATAAACTGGGACTGTTAGACGAAAGAAGAAAAAATTCATTCAACCACTTACAAGGCTATCATAATTGTCTTAGAAGGAATTATCATGAGAAGGTGAGGCCACGAAAATTTAAAGTAGGGGACCTTTTCCTAATGGAGAACCAAATAACCAAGAAGAGAGAGAAAAACTAGGAAAGTTTGAGCCTAAATGGCTAGGACCATATGTCATTGTCAACTCTACCCATAGTGGGGCATACCAACTGGCAACACCAGAAGGAGATCAGCTCCCAGGATACATAAACAACACGCACCTTAAGAGGTTCTATGCTTGAGGTCTTAATGGTTGAGGCAACTATACACATATCTAGAAAACACAAAAAAATAAAATACTAAAGGTTTCCTTGGTGAAAACCTGGCAAATAGGTGCCTTGAAGACAACAAAAAAAAATTAAAAAAAAAAGAAAAAAAGATAAGAGAAATAAAATTGCTCACTCCATAAAAACCTGGAAAATAAGCATTATGGAGTAGGTACCTTGGTGAAAACCTAGAAAATAGGTGCCAAGTGTTCAAATCCAGCTTCACCATCAATGAACTCAAAGATCAAAGCTTGAGAAAACTTCACATGCAAGACTGACTACACAAGCTATTTCCAAAAGCGCAATCCCCTCTGAGCACCAACACTTATCCATGGTTAGTACTGGTCCACCAAACTAGGGGGCAATTCTAAAAGTCCTGAAAAAAATCCCAAAAAATCAAAAACTCATTAAAAATCCTAAAAAGATCAAAATGTCCTAAAAAAATTAATATTCATCAAAAACATCAACAATTTGCAAAATCTCAAAGCAATAAAACCAACTCAGTTATCAACAAAGTAACCAAGCCAATCAATCAATGTCAAAACCATGAGCTTTGCAAATCAGTATTAGGCCCATCTGACACATCTTGATCAGCTACCCAAAATGATCAAAATCAATCAATCAATCAATCACATCAATCATCTTACACAGTGATGGATACACTCAAAACTAGACAAATCAGTCTTATATGAGTTATCTATTACTGAAACTAGACACAATCAAGCATCAGAGAATCAAGCCAATCAAGAGAATCAAGATGAATTAAGGAACAAACAACTGTTTACTGGGTCAGTCATTCGATCAGATGTCAGTCTATATTTCATGGTTATGATCTTACGCTACTCCAGGATCCACCAAGTGAGGAGAGTAGATATGATGGATCATGACTTATTTTCTTTGATTGTTTTTTGTGGAATGTTTTACTTCAATTCTGGGACCATGATGATTTAGGATAAATGCGATAGGCATTGTCACTTATCTGGAAGCCATGCAGTTCCACAATATGAGCTTAACCCTGGGAAAGAATTGGACATTCCCTCTCTGCTATCTACTTGTTTATTACCAATAGAATCATAGTGGTATCCAGATGGTTTGAGATTTGGGTGCATTGGATTTCTATCTTGGTTTTTTGTCTTTCCTTTCAAAATTAAGAGTTCATAGCGGTATCCAGATGGTCTGAGATCTGGGTGCATTGGAATTCTATCTTGGTTTTATTTCTTTTTTTTTCAGATGGTCAGTGAGAAAAGCGGTATCCAGATGGTCAATATCTGGGTGCTTTTGGATCTCTTTCTTTTCAAATCAGAGATCATAGCGGTATCCAGATGGTCAATATCTGGGTGCATTTGGATCTCTTTCTTTTCAAAATAGGGAACCTAGCTATATCTAGATGGTCAATATCTGAGTGCACTAAGTTCTCTTTCTATTCAATATCTCTACTCCTTCCGGTTATCAAGAGATCATAGCGGTATCCAGATAAGAAATATATGGGTGCATTAGATACTCTTTGGAATTTCATAAAAAGATGCAATTATGACAAAAATTGGAAATGCAATAGCGAATTGGGTCACCCATCCACTCTATCAATTCATATCTATCAATCATCAACCATCCTTTCTATCAATTCATATCTATCAATTGATCCCAAAAAAATTTCCACTGACTTTATTCTAACTAACACATGCATTACTCAGATATTTTGTACATATAGATTCCTGTTATGTGCATAAAAAAAAAAAAAACAAAATACAACATCTGCATACATAGTAATCATAATCAAATGCATCCATAAACATCTCATATAAACATGCATATCATAAAACGCCATCCTGCATACATATAGCAATATCATAGGAAAAGTAAATCATACATCTAAAAGTCTGCATAATAGAATCACATTGCATAAACATTTCACCATATAAGCATCATCATGTAGAACCATACATATAGAAAGTAAACCAATGCATATCATATAGACTCAATAGCTGCATCTCATATAAATCTCAATAACTGAGTACAATGAATGGTCGCAAGTCATAAAAAAAAGAGGGTGATCGATACAAATGTCATAAATATCAGTATGTCAAAGATAAAATAAATGGTACAACATTAGATAAATTAGTGGTACATCACTACAAAAATGGTACAACATGATACAAAATGAGAAAGATGATAGAATCAACATGAATTACCACCACCCTCACCACCAGGCACACAAGGAGGTGGGATATCAGGTACATGTCTCTATTGTGGACCATGAGCTCCAATACCACTATTCTGCAACCTCTGAGCCCTGCTATATCTCTGAGAAGCTATAAAAATAGCTACTTGCTAAGCTACAAGAAAAACCACCTCATAGTGATGGTGCCAGTACTTGATCTCCTTGCCAGCCTCCCGACCCAATCTATAAAGCCAATCATGGGCATCCCTCAAAGGTAGATCATGTACACTATCTAGATAAGCTCTCACCTCTGCCCAAGCCTTTATCTCTCTCTATTCCGCACCAGTAGCCCTAGCCCCTGCTGCAATAGCCCTAGCCTCAGTTGTTGTGACCCTACTATCCAATGTCTTAGCCCGTGCATCAGTAAAAGCCAACCTCACCTGAAGATCAGACACCTCCTATGTGAGCCTCTCCAAATCTGATGGACTAGCATCCATACTAGCTATGGCTACATCCATATCCCCCTCCCCACGCCTGTCTCCTAAACCCTCATCCCCTCTCTCGCACATAACCCATGAGTCCTCACTATTGTCACTACCACTACTACTGCTGCCAATACTTCTAATCCTAGTAGATGATCTAGAGCCCAACGCCTTAACATCTATGTTAGCAATCTCTACATCTACATCCTATATCTCAATATCCTCCACTACAACCCTCTTCTCCATCCTCTCTCCCAACACAGCACCAGTGCGACGACGCACTCTCTGGACCTACTAAGATGCCTCCTCCTCCTCAAGGACGACACCCAAACCAACACACCTACCACTACCATGTCCACCCCAAGTCCTCACCCTACCACTAGAACCGCTAGGACTAGGATCATCTCTATCATCCCCATCCCTCCCTCGCCCACCATCATGACCACCATCTCTCCCACATCCTCCATCTTGGTAACCATCACAACCTCCATCCCTTCCACCATCACAACCTCCATCCCTACCTCCATCTCCCCCTCTACTCCGTCCCTGCCGAGGCATCCTCAGGATGGTACCAACCACAGGGTGAGACACATCAGTCAATGGATTAGGATGAGACTACTACCACCATGCATCATGCTATGGAGTAGTGCCTACAAGGGAAACAAGTTAACACATCAGTACAATATGGATGATAAGCATAGAGACAAATCAAAATATCGCTACATCTAAAACAAAGTAGAAAAGAGAGTTACCATCAAGTAGGAGCAAAATCAAAATACATACCAGCATCAACAGTGGCTAATCACCACTAGTACATTTGAGGCCAAATTCTGATGGCTATCTGTTGGATTTTCAATGCCTATCTATCGGTACTTTGACAGATGTAGCCGTCACGATTATTTTGTTGGAAATTGCAACAGAAGTGGTAACTATCGATATTTCAACACGGATATCCGTCAGACCTTACCACAATAATATCCAATTTATTATAGTATTTCATATGGTACATCTATCAGAACATCGACAAAACATGTAGACTATCCGACAGACAACCTATTGAAATACCGACGGTGTTCCTATCGAGATACCGCCGGATGTGTAGTGATTGTCCAATAGATAGAACCTTTGGATGTATAGCAATTCCATTGAAACAGTCTATTAAAAATTTAGTCTATCCATCATTATCCATGTCAGCATGTAGACGAAAATGGAGTGACCATCCGATAGGAAACCCCGTCGAACGTATGACACTTTTGTTGCTATTAGCGTTGAAACTGCGACGCATTGGCACACTAAAGATAACAAAGCTCAAGAGACCATCATATAGGGTCTCCGTCTTTGGTCCATATTACTGACAAAACATTTTATATTTCATTAGATCATCAAATGCGGAGATCTAAAAGAATTTAATACAATATTTTCATGATAACATATTATTTAAGTTGATGTTGCATGAATTTATTTACTTCGTGCACTTGTAAACTAAAAGGACAATGATAAATAAACATCTCCTCCCGTGGCCTACATTACTCAGGTCATGGGAGGGGATGCTTCATTCTCGCTATCCTCGTAGTCTACAAATGCGTGAAGTAGATAAATTCGTGCAATGTCAACTTAAATAATGTATGTTATACATGAAAATAACATCTATTAAATTCTTTCAGATCCCCGCATTTGATGAGCTAACAAAATATAAAATATTTCCTCAATCATATGGACCAAAGATGGAGACCAACTATTATGGTCTCTTGAGCTCTGCTATCTTTAGTCCTAGCTACTGAGTAAGGCCTAAACGACTTATACTTGTTGATCGTCAAGAATAATCACCGCCTTGCCTTTATGTACACTGCACAGTATCCAATATATTACTAAAGATCATGAGAAAATTTAGAAAAAAGTTGATGGCGGATGGCTCTGCAAGTGGCCCCTAACGTATCTTCTTGCAAGTGTGGAGGGCACAAACTTGGCTCTTCTTGGTCTATGGACCGGTTGATGTGGCTGCTTGCTTGTGTGGTGTCGGTCTTGAGCTTTTTTTTTGCATGTTTGTGGTTTTTTTTTCTTGTCATGTTGTTTGTGTCTTTCTCTCTCCTTCTCTCCCTTAGTTCATTTGTGTGGGCTTTAAGTTTTCCCTGCGTATGCCATCTTTTCTTTGATCCAGTTGGGTTCACGTGAGATCTCTAGTGATGGCTATAGATGGGAGTAATGAGGGGATTGACATTCAAGGAAGTGGAAAGGATAATGTGGAAAGTGGAAGCAATACAGGAACAAATGCATAAAGTTTTAAGCCCTCATACAAAGCGGTTTTGGCTGAGAAAATGATTTTACCACCTTTAGCTCTTTTTGAAAGCAAATTTGTTCTTAAAGATGTGGAACCTGGAAGATGAAAGGAGCACAAAGGAGGAATGGTCGACTCTAATGGAGATAGACATAGAGGAGGAGACCAACTCAACATTCCAGCAGGAGTCAATGGCGATGGAGGGAGGAAGGAAGGTAAGACTCCACCTTCTGGAGTTAAGACCCTTGCCTTATTACCAAATGCAGACGTGGTAAAAGCTATTCTGATCAAGATAGATTAAAAAACATTGTTGTTTTCTTTTTTTGTATGGATATGAAATTCTTGCATGCTAGGTAATTCTTAGACGATTGGTTTAATAATATTTGGGGTAAGAAAATTGGCATTCATGTTAGTTTTAGTTGAATGATTCAAAGAGGATTATTTGTGGTTTTTCTTAAAACACATGCTATGAAGGAAAAAGTGTTAAATAAAGGATATTGGCAAGTAGGGAAAACAATGTTTAAAGCTCTCTCATGGTTGCATAAAGACAATACTAATAAAATCCTTGCTCATGCCCCCCATTTAGATTGAACTCAAGAATGTCCAACCTGAGTTCTGGCATTTTATCACTCATATACTTGAACCTCTCGGGTCAGTTTTGCAAGTTCAAGAGGCACGAGTCACTCTCCCTCACTTAAATTCCCGTATTTTGTTAACTCTGCACCTTGATGTTTCCTTCCCCGATGTCATTGCATTACAAGTTGAAGGAGAAACCTTTGTGTGGGATATTGTGAAACTAGGAGACATAGGATCATGCTTCCATTGTAAACTCAATGGGCACAATAGGAGAGACTACCCTCTCCTCAAGAACATCCAAAAGGTTTTTTTCCGATTCTCAGGTTAATAAAAATACCGAGAATAGTAATATAGATACAGATAAAGGAAGTAACACTAAGGAAAATATGAACAATAGTGATGGCTCTCCCCCAACTATAGGAACTATAGATACCCATGTTGACACATTTGTGTCCCTTTCCAATCCATTATTTGAAGGGGAATTTGAAGTTCAGAAAGCAGGACATACCATTGATAAACAAAACCCTTTTAATTGTCAACCCCAGTACATCCTGGTGGTTAGAGAAAAATGTAATGATGAGATTATCCAAAAAAAGAATGCACAACAAATAGTTCTGTCAAAACTAAAAGATAAGAATAATGACAACAAAGGAAAATATGGGCAACATTTGGTTGAACAGATTAAAGGAATATCTGAGAGTGTACCTCTCAGAGGGAATGAGATAATACCTAATATGGAAAATAATTTATGCTTATCAAAATATACTGATCAAGAGATGGATGAACATGACTTCATTGAAGTTGTTAGCAAAAAAAAAGAAGAGAAAAACATATGAGAGAAGTAGAAGTTTGAAAAATGATGAAAGAAATAACAATCTCAAGAATAAAGAGTTGCCAGATTGCTTTAACAGACTCTACAAGAACTAGAAACCCCCCACCAAAAGTTCATGATGATGAATGTCCATAGATGGAATGTTAGAGGATCAGAGATGTCTGATAGGAAATATGTGGTTAGGAATTGGTGCAACAAAATCCAAAATAAAGATATTATTTGCTTACAAGAAATCAAAGTCCCAGGAGCTAGGGCCTACAATACACTTAAATTCATTTGGAATAGAGCAACATGCATTTTCTCAAAACATGAAAGAGGGAAAGGTGGTGTTTCCATGCTAATTGGGAATAGATGGAGTGATAAGATGAAA
Organism: Thuja plicata; assembly: GCA_018584345.1. Lineage (NCBI taxonomy): Eukaryota > Viridiplantae > Streptophyta > Pinopsida > Cupressales > Cupressaceae > Thuja > Thuja plicata. Next base: position 839,902 of record MU226063.1, on the reverse strand, counting down.
AAACAAGGGGTTTCTCCATGTAACAGGGTAATTTGGGCTATGTTCAAAGAGAATGATCAAATAATTTGGCTGTGTAACATATATGCACCTAATGATTACAGAGAAAGGAGTACACTATGGGACTGGATTACTTCCAATTTGCCACATGCTAAATGGATCTTCCTAGGAGATTTCAACATGATAGAAGATAGACAGGACAAGAGTGGTGGTAACAAACATGAATGGAAAGGCAATGAATTCTTTTTCTGGTCTAAATTTAAAAGAAGATTTCACATAAGCGACCCACTGGAAAGAAAAAGACAGGAATATCATAACATTTGGTTTACATGGTGTAACAATCAAGAAAATAAAAATAGAATATACTGCAGATTAGATAGGATATACTTTGACAATAGTTCTGTTGGGCTCTCACATCCCTTGGGGAAAATCCTATATGTGTAACTCTAGTTACCATGTCCGACCACTCACCTATCCATGGATGCATCATGTTCAATAGTTCCAATGAACAATACCAAGCCCAGAAGAGGAAAGGGGTTTTCAAAATTAACACTGCACTTTTGGATGATGAAGATAATATTGAGTCTATCCTAATGGCAACTACCCTATCCAAATTTTGTAGCCAAGGCACCTCAACTAGAGACAAATGGGACCAATTAGTAATAACATAGAGGAGCATGCTTCAAATTATTGGAACAAAACAGGCTATAGATAGAAATTATAAGGAAAATGAGCAACAAAGGAGAATTATCACAGTCGAGGCAACACTCCAAGAGAAGGGAAATGATGAAGAGTTAGAACAATCACTCATTGAAGCTAAAATGCAGTTGAGGAAAACTCAGAATTATAAAATACAAGGAAAAATAGTTAGATCTAAGGCTAGGTAGATTAAACATGGAGATAGGGGTTTCAAATATTTCTTTAACCTAATCAGAGCCAAGCAATGTAGAGAAGAAATAACTGGTATACAAGGTGAGAAAGGAACTACTAGGAACAATAAAGAAACAATGGAAGATTTTTGTGACTTCTATAGAAGATTATTTACATCAGAACACAAAGAGGACAATTATGAGGCAATGAAACAGTGCATCAAGGTCATCCCCAAGAAGGTTTAAAAATAGGAAGCATGAGGCTAGAAGAAAATGTTATTCTCAAAGAAATAGAGGAGGCCATTGGATCCCTAGCTAATAACAAATCCCATGGACTAGATGGCCTACCAACAGAATTCTACAAAAATAACCAAGAATGGATAGCTAATTAATTTCTTGAGGTGTATGAAGAAGCCTTTGAAGTAGGATCCTTGGGAAAGAACATTAGTAAAGGAATGATTAAACTACTACCCAAAGAGGGAGAAAAATCTCAAGTCAAAAAATGGCGATCAATTACCCTACTAAATATCCCTTATAAAATAATTACTAAAGTCATGGCCAGGAGAATTAGTAGCATGCTAAATGACATCATCTTTGTCACTCAGACATGATTTATCAAGGGAAGATATATACTGGACAATTTGATTACTAGTTGGGAAGCAATGCATTGGGCCAAAATGGATGGACATAATGCAGTGATGGTGTTATTAGGATTTGAAAAAGAATATGATAGAATCAAATGAACATTTGTTTTGAAAATGTTGGAGGCTTTTGGGTTCCCAAACTATTTGTACAGATGGGTAAACATCTTGTTTTAAGACTCGTCAATGGTGATTAATGTTAACGGAGAAATATCAGAATCAATCTAATTAAGTAGATCCATTAGGCAGGGATGCCCTTTGGCACTGAATTTATATGTCATTGTTGTTGATGCTTTATCATACATTCTTAAGGCCAATAAATTTGGTCAACCAATTATAATATATAAAATTTGGTCTTAATAAAGGATTGCTTTAAATAGGATTTTGCATAATGAGATGAGAGAGAAATCCTAAGGCCAAATTTATTTTCTTACACTTAATTATTATGATAAAAAGGATTGAAAGGAATATGTGAATAATAGTGGGATAGATACCTACCTTATAACATAGCACATCTGGAAAAACTCATTTTCTGATGTCTGTATTGAGTTTCTGGAAAACCTGACAGTTGATCCCGAATCGGAACGCAGAGATGAACAAAACCCAAAAATCTTTTTCCGTTTTGATGTCGTCTTATGAAAAAGGTCAACCTTGACCCACAAATGTCACCCCTGACCCACTAATGTCAACCTTGACCTGCACAGTGTTGACAAAAAATCTATTTGCGGATCTCAGAAGTTTGCTGAAAAGGGTATCCAAATCTAGTCTCAGATCTACTGTCCTGCACCTGTAACTCCCGAAAACATCACCTGCAAATATCTAAAAAGAGGGATTTTGGGGTGGCTATATAGGGTTTTTCCTTAGTCAAACCCCTTTTTTGGTGATCTCCACCTCCATGAATAGCCGAATATAGAATGTAATGTGTGTGTGTATTGATCTTTTGAAAAGAGCTTTTAAACATGCAATATCAAGATCTAATCTTCTAGATTAACAATCCTAACA
>MU226063.1:804964-818074 GCA_018584345.1 Thuja plicata | reverse complement strand
TGGGATCCATAGTATTTGTGTGTTTGAGAGAGCACACTCACATCTAATCTAAATAAGCAAATCAAAATGAGTAGAATAGGGTGCTTCATTTACTCATTTTTAGCTTAATCCGATGTTATTTGGTATTATTGTTGTTTGCTTTGATCTCTTACATGTTTATCTGAAATGATATATGTGCTAACCCACTAATGCTTGCATGTTTTAGCTTGCTCCCAACAGATTGAAGGATTCCATATACACATTCTGGCATGCCCGGTGGGACCCACATCCCTAAAACTTCTTGCTTCTTGTCCAATTCTTCCAAAATTCATCAAAAAGTGGATCGACGTCTCTGAGATACACACAGAGGCATTTGCAAAAATGCTGGTTCTTCCTAAACCCCTGTTCAACGTCTATGCAAACCGGCGTCTTTGATCTGAATCGGTGTCTTCGCCTGATATTAAAATTTTGACTTTTTATTGACCCTGTTGTTCATTTATCAAGTTTATTTGTGTTCCCTAGTGCTTTTCAATACTCAATCATTCTATTTTTTAGCAGAAGTCAATTTTACAAGCAGTCATAATGCTGAAATTGCATTAAAAGGAACACTCTCTCTCTTGATAAATCATTAAGAAATAACAGTTTTAAGGGGTCAATTAGTTTCAAAATAGGTTTTTGGACACATTTGGAAGCTAATTATGAAGCAAAAGATAACTTATTATGTCGCTTTGTGCTGTGTTTTGTGTTTGCAGGCAAATAAACGTCTGCAAAAATGCTGGTTCATGAACCCGTGTTTGCAATACAAGAATCAACGTCTGCGATCTGTGAATCAATGTCTGTGCCTGGTATAATAAGTTTCTATTTTCTGGTTATTTCATTGTCACTGTCCTTTTTTGAACCAAAATATAGAATTGGCATCTCCGCCCTGAACCAACGTCTGCGCTCTGGCAAAATCTTATGTTTGCTAACAAATTTTTGAGTGGTTTTTGTGCTAACGCTTGTCTAAGATTATTTTTCAAACTACTAACTAGTTGTTTGCAGCACCGCTTGTCAAAGACGCTAAAACAAAATTACTCACATTGTCTTGTAGGTTGCCTTGATCCAAAAATTGACCAAACAATCGTGTTTGTAAATCTTTTTTTTTAGGCACCTAGTTTAATTAGTTAGATTTTTTTGGTTAATCCTAAGTGAGTGTTAGGGGATTATGCTCTCTTCCCTTTTGGGAAGATCAAAAACCTAGACACACTTACTTGGTGTTAAACAAATAAATCTTTGGAAACAAACAATTTGTCTTGCGTGCTTGTGGAGAAAATGACGTTGGATAGGAGACTATGCTCTTTTTCCCTTGTGGGAAAATAAAAAATCTAGACCCTTCTTGTCGCCAATCCCATTTACTTCCAAGTTAATCCTTTAGTTGGGCCTGTTGGTTGAGGAAAAAATCTCCCAGGAACGACCCACGTGAGAACGAGGTGTAAGCCACACCACTCCAACTCACGTAAATCAAATTTACTCCTTGGGGTTAAAGCCTTGAGAGTTGGTTGGCATTTGAGCTTATACTCGGCTCTCGTCTAACTTAAGTGCAGCCTCACGGTCTCAATCACGTTTACGTGACCACTTTTGTCAAGACGCTCTATGGGGCTATACACCTGAAATGTGCTTGCACAGACATAGAGGATACAATTGAACGAAGATCCATACTAAACACTCTAGGCTTAGAAGCTACCTGGAACACCCCCGAAAGGTGATAATTCTTGTGCAAGGAAGATAGTAACTTCCCCAAGATCACTCGTAGATTCGTGCCATCCTGAGTGTTTGGAACCGGATAATATGACATCATGACTGGAGCCATTGCATGCTTGGCGACGACCGTATTTTGATTAGCTCTTGTGTGTGTGCCTAAGCTTACAAGCAAGTATTTTCATGCTATGCCAAATTCCTTAGGTAGATTTTGTGCTTGAAGTGTTTGAAGAAATTGACAAATCCAAAACACAAACGAAATATCCAGCTTTCAAATTTGTCACGTGCTTGTATCCTTCAAGGTTGCTTTGTCCCTTGTCAGATTGTTTTCAGACACATGCTTTTTTATTTTCCAGTTTTGATTATGTTGAAAGTGGTTCTTGCCATAGAACAATCCTATTGAGAAATCAGAACACGATCAAGCTTTTTGCCAGATTATCAAAACAAACATTTCGGTCTTTCATGAGATATGTCCTAAGAACCTCAAAATATTCATCCAAGATCAAGATCTATTTATAGGACTTGACCGATTCTAAGAAACACAAGAAAGTGAAAAATCCGTTACCACCCGTGCAAAGAGAACAAAAGAACACAACCCGAGAGGCTACCAAGTACCAACACATTGTCGATTCCATCAAGCAAGAAATCCATAAATGAGAACTATTTGAGAAAGTGATTTACAACAACAAGGTTGCTTGTTTCATGGGAAAATATCATCTAAACTCTACTTTTGTTGGATTTGAACAATATGACTAGTCAGTTTACCACAACAAACAGAAGTTCCTCCTCTTCTTAAGCTCACTTAGTTTGCATTTTAGGACCTCCCTTAGGTTGCCATCTTTAGGAACACACCACACACTTATCCTAACATGATATTGCATCAACCAAATCAATCCTAATCAACCTAGCATCATCTTAGTCATCATCCAAAGCGCCCCTGATCACATCCCCCACTTAGGTATTACATCCCCTTTTTGAGTTGCTAAAACCTACATCCTAAATCAAACCCCATCCATTGAAGGTCCTTAAACTAAGCATTGTTTTGGGATAATCCTTTTTTTCTTTTGCAACCTCATCACCTTGATCAAAAGGTTGGTTTGCATTAACAAAGAATCTCGTCTGCCAAAGACCACAAGTCTGTCTTAGGTAGATAATCACATCCTCTTGATTCTACAATAGGAAAAGCAACCCTTGTTCCTTGCATATATCAAGTCATCCTTAATTCATAGAAGTGTATCTATCATCTTAAACACATCCTAATCCAAGTGTCATCATCCTTAGTTTCCTAGGTGCATCCTTGCATACACCTTGCATCTCATATTCCTTTAGCATAATCATTTCATGCCACCTATCACACAAGCCACTAAGAAGAGGAAGAACATGGATCCTAATCTAGCCACTAGCTCATCTAATCCTATGACTGAGAACACTAACACCATGGTCACTTATGCACCTCAGCTCAATGATCAAGTTGAACATATCTAGGTAGACACTAATGAAATTCCCACTCTAAGTGTCGTGGAAACTTTTATCAATCATCCAACGCTTGTCCACATGGTAAATGCCATGAGTGGACGTAACAACAACCAGGTACTCTTGGACATCCAACAACAAGGACTTCAACTTCCACCTTGGATTATACCCACACTTGTTACATTACCTATGGCACCTCCAAGGGAACATCCTTATCCCACCAGAAATGAAGTTTTTGATCCATTTCAATGATCCCTACAAGTGGGAACCCTTCTTGCACAAGTAGTTCATCCCTCCATTCCACCTTCCATCATACACACAACACCTACACCTACCTCAGAAGTCCCGCCTCTTGATGCCATATAAGTACCACAAACAATACCCCCTGTCACTATGCAAACACCTCTGCAAGCCACCGTTGCTCCTCCTTCACAAGCAATCCCAACATTCGTTGCAAACTTTCCACCACCACCACCAGTTAGCACACATCAAACCACCATTCCATATATTCCTACTCAACCTGTTCAAAGTGCTACAACCAATTCACAACATCAAAGCACCCAAGTATCCATGCCTATTCCGCCTTTCTTCACCACAGGTATGCCACCTACCAACGTATATAACCAAGCCTTATTTCTGCAAGGGTCCTCCTTTCCCGCTCCACCAACAACACAACCACAACAAATGTCAACGGTTCCACCCCAAACATTGTTCAACCCAAATCCTCCTATATTGCAACCATCCACGAATCCCTTTGCCATACCCCAAATTCCCATCCAACCTATCCAACAAAAACAACCTATCCAACAACAACCTATCCAACAACAACAAATCACCAACCCATTAACATCCCAAGTGCAACAACAACCAATCAATTCCTTTGCAGTTGCACAACTTACTCTTCAAACCACACAACAACCACAACCACAAACGCAGGGGGCAAATCCCTTGGTGGCACAACCAATGCAATAGTTTACTATTCCCTTTATCCAACCCATGCAACAACAACCAACTCATCCCACCAGTTACATAGCCATGTCGTCTTCTGCTGCAGCACAAACAATTCCCCCTCCACAACAAGTTCTCACTGGGGGCATTCCACCAAGCACCTATGTGGGTGTGCAACAAACTCACCCCACCTATCCAACGCCGCAACAAATACAAGCATATTTCCAATAGTTGTAGCAATCTTATCAGACGCCAACACCTCCTCTGTTGTAGTATTCCACTCAACCCTAGTTTCCACCACAACAACCCGTATACAGTGACCAACAACCACCCTACCAAACACCACAATATCCCCCATAGAACCCCCCATATTCGCCATTTGATCCATATCAGGCACAAGGGAATCCTACAATTATGATCAACAATCCCCCTGCAAATCAATCCTAAATGGGAGGAAATGAAGAATGCTCTCAAAGAACTAAAAGTTGGGACAGAAGCCAAAACATTCAAGTTTGAAGAAGTATGTCCATATTTGTTTGACAGATCCATCACTGTTGTACCCTTCCCCAAACACTTTGAGACCCCAAAATTTGATAAATATCAGGGGAAGGGTGATCCTGTGAGTCACGTAAAAGAATTCTACATGGCATGCCAAGAAGTGGCCTACAACAATAACTTTCTCATAAGACTATTTCCCAAAAGCTTGGGAGGCACCGTCCTTGAGTGGTTTTACAAAATCCCTTATGGCACAGTCTCTACTTTCGTAGAGTTATCCAAAAAGTTTGTGTCCCAATATGCGCATAAAATTGAAAATGAACTCTCACTCCTTGACCTATGCAATTCCAAACAAAAGGGAGGAGAGAGCTTGGTTGATTATCTTCAACGCTGGCAAGGGCTTACCACAAGGTTGTCTTACCAACCTCCAGAACAACATCTTATCAAGATTTTCATTAACAAACTTCATCCTAAGCTTGCTTATCACATGCGCATGAATTGTATACAAACTTATCATGATATCCGGATCAAAGGTATGGACCTTGAACAAGGCCTCATCGAAGAGGGTATGATTAAACATTACAAAGAATCCTAGCCTGATAAACATAACAACGACCGATCACGATACTGGAACAAAAATAAGAACGTGGTCACAGATGGAGCCACTGAAACCAAACATGTTCAGGTTGTGGTAGCTAGTCCTAATGTGCCAACCCAGACTTATCAACAAACACCAGTAATGTATCCATAGCCTCCTCCCATGTATCAACAACCCGCTCTCACGTATCCTCAACCATAGTATCAGCAAAACATGCGCCCTCAAGGTGCGCCCATATACCCTCCTCTAGGGACAGCCCATCAACACAACTATCAAGGTCCTATGAATCATACAAATGCTATCTCAGTCCCTCATAGAAAATAAAGACCTCATGCTTCAAATGTGCCACAACGCACATTTACCCCTCTGGGTGAACCTATAGATGTCATCTTCCGCAAGCTGGTCCAAGCAATCCAAGTCATATATCCTAAGACATAGCCGTTTGATGACTCAACTCCTAAGCCTGCCTGGTATAAAGACAACAAGTACTGTGAATACCACCGTGTCAAGGGACATAGCACTCTCAAATGCATGAAACTGAAGCATTATATCCAAGATCTCATTGACCGTAAGGAGATCGAAGTGGATTCCCCTGCTCAATCATCGCCAAATGTAGGCCTAAAAATTTATCAGAATGCATTTCCTAAACACACTTTCGGTACAGGTCCAGGTAATCCTGCTCAGTCCCCTAATCAAGGAAAGGGTAAACAAGTAGAAAGCATCGATCAAAAAGATTATACCAATGCTTATATCAATTACGATAATCTCATTGGCTGCATATCTCAAGTTCAGTCCTTTGTCAATGTCATTCATGTCAAGGGTGTCGATAATCAATGCGCAATCACTACTCACAGAGGAAGGATAACAGTTGCAGGTGTAGGTCCTACCCCATTTTCTGGGACCCAATATAACATTTTGGAACACCTAGGGAATACTCCAGCCCAAATTTCCATTCTGGCTCTTCTCCATACATCACCCACCTACCAAGAGATTCTCAATAAAGCCTTGCATGAATCCCATGTTCCCAGTGACATCAACCTCACTGAGTTCCAAAACCTTGTCGAACACCTATCTACATCTTGTGGGGTCTCCTTTAGATCAACAAACATCCCCTCCAATGAAATTGATCACAATCTCCCACTCCGTATCATTGTCATGGTTAAATTTTTTTCCATCAAACGGGTCATGATAGATAATGTATCGGCCCTAAATTTGTGTACTCGAAAATTCATAAAATAGTTGGGCTGCATTGAGGCTGATATCACAAATGAGGTCATCAAAATAAAAGCATATGACAACCTAGAGCGTACTTCTAAAGGCACCATTATCTTACCCATTCAAGTGGGCCCAGTTATCCAAGGAACATTATGTCATGTTTTTGATCTTGACCTTCCCTACAACATCCTCCTCAAACGCCCATGGATTCATTCTATGCAAGCCATCCCATCCACCTACCATCAGTGCATTAAATTCCCATACAAAGGCACTTATATTACCATCTGCGCAGATCCCAAGCCCTTCGCATACTGCAATGCGTTGGAGACATCCTTTCCACATTCCACTCATTGCCCCGAGATTGATATTGGCTCCACTATCACCAGCTCATCTCAAACCCATTCAGATCCAGAGATAATTCTCTCCTCCACCTTGTCCATGGTCAAGATCAACAATAGAGGATGTGGTGAGTACACTTTATCTGATGCCTTTGTAGTTGGAGCATTGCCTGTTGATCCGCACACTCAAGGCCGCTGGCCTAATTTAAGAAAAATAGAATCAGAAACAACCAAGATACTACAATTTGGTCCTACCACTTTTGTATCACAAGGTATTTTGGTTGGATAGGAAATGGAACCAAACATCAATCAATGGATATACAAGGATCCATCACCCCAGGATACAAGTCGGCTCAATTACTTCAAGAACAAGTACCCCACAACACACAAATTGATGACAGAAAAATGGAATTATCAAGGAGGTGGCCTTGGTCATGAAGAGCAAGGGATGAAAGATCCCATTGTACCTGCCTAACTTGAAAAATACCTAGGTCTTGGTATGGGCTTTGACATGATTGGGGGCACCAATGAGTTCATCAATTATTCCTCTTGTCAACCCTTGGGCAAAATCGTTGACATCGAAGATATCCCAGAAGAGAAAATTATGAAAGCTTACGACGATGTTTTTGACGATGAAACCTTCCTAGGCAATGCTATCCTACAAAAACTATCCATCCTCTTCATTTACCTCCCTCTCCGCCATCCTGAACTCATAGACTGGGACTAACCAAGTGTCGTACACGTTGATGAGTTCCAAAGTGAGGACACGCTTCTAAGCTTTATGGGAGCAATCAAGCAAAGTAGTGACCGGGGGAAACATTCAGCATATGTCTACAAACTGGACCCAAAGGCATACTTTGGGGAAGAGGAGAACTTTAGTCACAAATATGATACAGAAAATCAAAATAAAAAAGAGAAAAATTGATCTTCTAGTGAAAATCCCTCTGGGGCACTATTTGATCACAAAAAAGTAAAAACAAAGGACGTATCCCCTGGTCAAAACCTCTCTGAGGTGCCAGAGGATGAAGATTCTCCTCTTCCTCTTATCCAAGATTACAGGCCTGAACAGTCATCGATTCTCATTGAAGAAACAAAACTTGTTAACCTGGGTACCAAGGAAAATCCTGCCATCACATATATAGCAGCATCTTTGTCTGAAGCAGAAGAAAGTGATCTTATCACTTTGTTAAAAGAATCCATCAAAAAGTTTGCATGGTCCTACTCTCACATGCCGGGGTTAGATCCCAACTTGGTGGTTCACCTTCTAGCAGTAGACCCAAACATCAAACTTGTCAAGCAAAAGCTCAGAAAGATGCACCCTAAAGTGGCACTACTTGTTAAAGCAGAGCTAGAAAAATTTCTCTATGCCAAGATCATCCACCCCATTGACTACTTTGACTAGATTTCTAATATGGTGCCCGTCGATAAGCCTAATAAATCAATAAGGATATGTACAGATTTTAGAGATCTCAATAAGGCATGTCCTAAGGACAATTTTCCTTTGCCAAACATAGACATGATTGTAGACCTCACAATAGGACATGAGATGTTGTCACTCATGGATGACTTTTCCAGATATAATCAGATCCACATTGCAGAAGAAGATCAGCATAAGACAACATTCACAACCCCTTGGGGCACCTTCTGCTATAACATGATGCCTTTTGGCTTAAAGAACGCAGGGGCAACCTATCAAAGAGCAATGAATGTCATTTTTCATGACATGATCCACAAGATCCTTGAGGACTATGTGGATGATATATTGGCAAAATCAATAAAAAGAGAAGACCACCTAGATGTTCTAGAATGTGTCTTTGATAGAATTGGATACTACTGCTTAATGCTCAACCCTAAGAAATGTGTCTTTGGATTCACATCAGGGAAACTCCTAGGGTTCATTGTATCCAGACGAGGCATTGAAATTGACCCAAAGAAAGTAAAAGCTATCATGGAGATGCCTCCACCAAAAATGCTCTGACAGATGAGCGGCCTCCAAGGAAAACTACAATCTGTGCGCCACTTCATCTCTCAACTAGCAGATAAGTGCCAACCATTCACTCATCTCCTGTGCAAAGACAACACTTTCAAGTGGGATCCTCAGTGTCATAATAGCTTTGACAAGATCAAAGAATACTTGGCTAGTCCACCCATCTTGGTACCTCCTGTACCTGGTCGCCCACTCATCTTATACATTTTTGCTACTACTACAACACTAGGGGCACTCCTTGCTCAATTGAACGATGAAGGAAAAGAAAGTGCCATATATTATATTAGTCAAACTTTGGTGGGTTATGAGCTCAACTATTCTCCTATGGAAAAAGCATGTCTGGTAGTGGTCTTTGCCACTCAAAAACTTTGCCACTACATGCTTAGTCACACAAAAAAGCTCATTTCAAAGGTGGATCCTCTCAAGTATCTACTCTCCAGGACTACACTTACAGGTCGAAAGGCAAAATGGGTTATGCTGCTAAGTGAATTTGATATCCAGTATGTTGACAGAAAAGCCATTAAAGGACAAGTCATTACTAATCAGCTAGCTGAAGCACCATTGGTAGATGCATATCCTCTGATCACAAAATCTACAGATGAGCACTTGTACATGGTAGAAGAACAACCAACATGGAAACTCTACTTTGATGGGTTCTACACAACTCGTGGCGTAGGGGTAGGAATACTTTTTGTCACACCTCAAGGTAACTATATTCCCATGTCATTCAAATTGGGATTTTACTGCACAAACAACATTGCAGAATATGAAGCACTAATTACAGGACTCCGCATGGCCATAGAATGGAACATCACAGATATCAAGGTCTTTAGCGATTCCCAACTCATCATCAAACAAGTCCTAGACGAGTATCAAACCAAAGATGATAAGTTGACACCATATAAGCAAATGGTTGACAAGATGAAAGAACATTTCCTCCACTTGCAGATAACACAGGTACCACACCTACAAAACAAAGCTGCTAATGCAATGGCCATTGGCTCCCTTCTTGAGATTCCTCATGAATCTACACAATATGAATTCTTAGTTGAGCAACTACACGCTCCCTCTTATGAGAATGATGAATCAAATCGTGTATGTGTCTTGGTTCATCCGCAGTCCCCGTGGTACCATGACATCCAAGCTTACCTATAAAATGGTATCATATCTCCCCATCTCACTGCCAACCAACAACAAAATTTTATCTGAAGAGCATCTTGTTACACCCTCATAGCCAATACAATATATCGTCAAGGCTATCACAATGTACTCTCCAGATGTTTAGATGAAAATGAAGCCGCCCAAGCTTTACAAGAGGTACATGCTGGAATCTACGGTGCCTACACAAGTGGCATGGTCCTAGCCAAGCAACTTCTATGTATAGGGTACTACTGGCCTAAAATGGAACATGATTCTTGTGAGTTTGTCAAAAAGTGCCTCCCTTGTCAACAACATGCTAATATGATCCATGCTCCTGCTTAGGACCTCAGACCTATTGCGCCTCCTTGGCCCTTCTCTTGTTGGGGTTTTGACCTCATTGGTAAGATTACTCCCCTCTCCTCTGAAGGCCACAAGTACATAATCACAGCTATGGAGTACTTTACAAAGTGGGTCGAAGCGATTCTGCTCACACTCACTACTTGTGTCCAAATATCCAAATTCATCCTCTACCACATTGTCTGCCCCTTTGGCATACCCTCCACCATCTTCACAGATCATGGTACACCATTTTAAAATCAACATGTCAGTGATCTCTATGCTCACCTACATATCCATCACCATTTCTCCAGTCCATATTTCCGGCAAGGTAACGGCCAAGCTGAGGCAACTAATAAAACTATCCTTAAAATCCTCAAGAAAGTTGTCAATGATACTGGTCGTGACTGGCATCTCTAGATCAATCCTACCCTTTGGGCATACCACACTTCCTACCATTCTCCTACTGGCACTACTCCCTATTCCCTAGTCTACGGTGCTGAAGTAGTCTTACCAATTGAGCTTGAACTACCCTCCCTCTGAGTATCACTAAGAGGCCTGATTGATGATGAAGATTACCAGGTAGCACGACTCACACAGCTGGATCTCCTAGATGAAAAGTGCTAGCAAGATTATGATCACTTGATTGTCTACCAAAATAGACTCAAGAGGAACCATAACAAGAAGGTTCACCCACATCAGTTCCAGGTAGGGGACCTTATGCTGAAAGAAAATCAGAAAGTGGGTACTGATTGTGAGAAGAAAGGCAAGTTTGAAGTCACCTGGCAAGGCCCATATGTTGTCACTGCATGCTTTAGTTCTGGGGCATATCAACTCTCCACCCCAGAAGGAGAACCGTTGAATGATCCTATCAACATCATTCATCTCAGGCGCTTCTATGCCTGACGACCGATTATTCATTCCATTTTTCTGAGAAAATCCATAAAAAGTATAAAAAGTTCTGAAAAAAGCTCAAAAATAGAGAAAGAGATCAGCTCTAAGCAAACCAGAAAATTTTACCTATAGAAATTGAAGGAAAATTCTATGGAAGAACCCAGAGCACTTGAAAGCACTGCAAAACAGTCTTGAAAAAATCCCTAAAAAGCAGAAAAATGAAGCTGAAAAAATGGTTGTCCCAGTAAAAACTTGGTAAACAGGCACTGAGGCAATATAAAAAAAAATCAAAAAGATCCAAAGAAATCAAAAAAAGCAAAAAAATTGAAAAGATCCAAAGAAATAAAAAAAATAAAAAAAATTGAAAAGATCCAAAGAAATCAAAAAGAGAAATAAAGAGAAAAACTTTTGTCCAATGGTGAAAACTTGGCAATCAGGCACCTTGGACAAGTATGGGTGATGAAAACCTGGAAACAGGTGTCACACATAATGGACCATTCCATTATCTATCAAAATCTCATTTCTTTCCATCACCAACACCATTTCCACGTTCCCTATATTCCCTGGGTGTTCCATATGTACTAGTCTGCCATGATCTCCCTACCTCATATCGTGAGGTTTTGTACACATAATCTTGTATACTACTATTCATATGTTGTACTTTTCCAAGAGTCCTGAGCGTCAGTCCGGTATATTACTTGTGTCTTGAGTTGCTCCTTGTCATACATTTGTTCTATAGTTTGCAGATAGTGCACATTTGATCAATCAACTTGGTTAGCCCTATCTTTCTGGAAATAAGTTTCAGGTTCTCACAGGATGTTTCTCTTCTCTTGAACTAATCAATCAGCACACACACTTATCACGTGCATCAAGGCAAGTTACATGATCCAATCAAATCTCGGTAGAAACTTTGTACATGCTCACTGTAACTAATCACTTGTAATTAATCCACTCGGTTTGGTCCTTGTACATTCGTGACACATCCCATCCTCCCACCATCATGCTAACATCCTGAGTCATCATCCCGCTAACATTCCCTGTCTGATCCTCCATAGTCCACCCATCTAGTTTATCAGTTGATTATGACACACACCAAAAATAAAAATAAAAATAATGAAAATTTTGAGATTCAAATGTCACACTTGTTCAACCGCAAACAACTCATCTTCTGAGTTCTTCGGTCACACTTTGCATTCCTTCGCTATGGATGCTTTTGGGTATTGAAAGCAAGGAAATTGATGCAGAAAACAACCAAAAGAAAATCCAAGAACAAGAGGACGATGATCTGCCACTCATAGTATCATTAGTTAGCTCATTTAAAGTGTCTTGCATTTATTTTAGGTACATTGTTAATTCATCTTCCATTATCAATTCAATTTAGAGTCATGTTATATTGCATTGTTAGATTCATTTTAAGATCATTTAGGGCATCTTGCATTTTAAGATCATTTATGACATCTTGAATTTTAAGATCATTTAAGGCATCTTGCATTTTAAGACCAAATTTATAGCAATTAGGCATTCCAACTAGAGAAGCTCCAATTAATGATGTAGTAGGTTCCCCTTTGTCAATCCATTATCAATTCATTAATTCATCTTGTATTGTTAAGTTTCATTTTAGGATCATTTCATTATCTTGCATTAATCATACATTTTAGGTTCATTTCAGGTTGCATTAATCATACATTTTAGGTTCATTTCATTTGCATTAATCATACATTTCAGGTCCATTTCATTTGCATCATTATATCTTGCATTCATCCATTCTTATCATCTAAGTTCATTTTAGGTTCATTATATCTTACATTCATCCATTTTTATCATCTAAGTTCATTTTAGGTTCATTATATCTTGCATTCATCCATTTTTATCATCTAAGTTCATTTTAGGTTCATTATCTTGCATTCATCCATTTTTATCATCTAAGTTCATTATCTTGCATTCATCCATTTTTATCACCTAAGTTCATT
>MU226063.1:754942-789100 GCA_018584345.1 Thuja plicata | reverse complement strand
ATCTGTTTCTCATAGCCATCGAATCTCTTCTGAAAACACTGGGACTCATCATGGGGCCCCTTCTGACAATACGAACAAGTGGGGTTCTGAGTCTTCTATTTCTCCTTCTTAGAAGAAGATGGTGGGCTAGAAGAGTGCTGAGAAGGTGAATCAGATATCTGCTTTAGCTTTGGCTTCTGTGTATCCTGAGATGACTTGGCAAGCAATGCCTGTGACTGTGAACCTGTAAGAGAATTCATCTGACTGAGCTTGGACTGCTCACGAGTCAACCTATCACAGAAGGTCTCAAAAGAGGGCATAACATGCTGTGCACCCAGTGCATCCATAGTGGAGTAGAAGGTAGAAGTGAAAATCTGATAAGGACCATGAAGCTTGGAGAGTATTAGGAAGATACACTCATCATCTAACTTTGTCTTTCCAATAACCTGTAAAATAGATCGAAGAGAATTGAACTTCATCAGGAAGTCCTCAATGCTGGTGAATGAGTCAGGTGCCAAGGAGGTGAACTCTGCATCTATCTAGAGAATCCTAAACTGATCCATGGTGCCAAACAAGGTGGAGAACTTGGCCCACATATCCTTGGGTGTAGTCAGACCATCTAGGTGGAACAACAACCCATCTGAAATGTTCATGGCAATGAGGCCCATTGCCTCATCCATCCTGTTTCTGTGCATAAGCACCTCATAAGGCCACTGAAGAACTGGCTGAGCTGCATCCATGCAGGACCATAAACCTCGTGACATGAGGAGTCTGGTCATGTGTGGCTTCCATGTGTGATAGTTATGTGGTGTCAGCCGGGCCACAGAGGGGTCCGACATTGAGAGAAGAATAAGACGGAAGTAGAAGGGTCGATTTCTGAAAGTAAATGATAGAAAGAAAAAACACCCCCCCACAATATACGATTCTAATCCTCATACAACAAAGAACCAATAACTGAAAGCTCAAAGAAAACTAGAGAAAAACCTGAACACTGAATGCAGAGTAGAAGGGAAAACAAAGCCTCTACTTCAACACTGAAAATAGGAACTCAAACGGCCGAATCAGAAAACAAGACCAGCATCATTGCGTCCTTCTCAGAAACACCTTTTCGATGATATTTTGTTTTTCAAAAATGGACATCGTATGCTCAAGTTACGGCCAAAAAACCAAGTGCCTCTTTGAAAGACAACTCTGTGGAAAAACACAGAGACGACATAAAAATTGACGGCCGTATGGCCATCACTGGACGTTAGTGGAGCGGCGGTGGCTGGTGAGCGGCGACGCTGGCGGAGGTGGCGGCTGGGCGGGGAGGAGGCAGCGGCGTGGTTATGCGCGGGTGGCGCGCGCTGGCAACGCCCGAAATGGGTAAAAAAATGCCTTTTTTAAATTTTTTTTTGAGTTTTGCCTCAATTTTTGTGCCCGTACGACCCTAATAGGCCAAAATTTTTTCCTGTGGTCACAGAGGCCAAAATAGTAAAACTTTATATGTTTTTTGACTCTCCTGGGCCTTCTGAACGTAATGGCAGAGTCTATTTTTGCTCAAATGACTCCAGAAAATAATGCCTCCTTTAAAGTGGCAGAAAAAACCCTAGAAAAGCTGTGGCTGTCATCTTTGAATTATGGCTTCAAAAACCTTCAATCAGGCAGCGACAGGGTGGTTCTGATACCATGTAGGATTTGATACATGCAAATCCATAGAACCTGAATACACCTACATGCAAATAAATTGATACAAAGAAGAAGCACAAGAATGAAAAAGTAGAACTCAGAGATGCTCAAAAGAAGAGTCACAATATTATTCTCTAAGTTATGAAAAAAGCATTACAAAGTTCAGCCTATAAAGGTGAACAAACCCTAAAATAGAAATACTAGGTTGCGCAATATAATTAATATAAAGTATTAATTATATGCACCTAAGAGATAGCTTAAGTGAAAAAGAGTAAGTAAACTAACTAATTACTCTAACAAAGACTGCACAGAGCTCCAGGATCTACTAGAATCTGCCTGCAACACTCAAAAAAAATGATCCTATCCCTGCAATACCTAGGGAGTAGGTAGGGTTTCCTGAAGAATCCAATCACCCGAATGTATGTATGCTACTGAAATTGAATAAAGTAATTGCTGTAAGTGCTTACTAGGTTCACCGCCTCCTATGATAATCAGTACTCGGTGTCCCAAGTAAGTATCAAAATGTTGTGGTAAATGAATGCGTCATTTACCTGGCAAAAATTGGGGAAGCTAAATTCCCACTGGACCTGGGGATAATGTTCCCATTGTACTAACTATCCGGGCACATTTCTGAGAATGCCTGCTATCTGTAAACCTTGAAAAGTAGGTATTTGTCAGGCTAGTGCCCACAGTACATAAGATGTCATGTAGAATTTGGAATTTTGGAGGACACTCTTTAGTTGCGCGTCTACATGGTTGGCGATGATAGATACCCAGTTGAAGGTCTGACTATGGGTGGTGATGCAGTAGAGAAAGTAATACATCCATGCCAAAAATTCCAGGGCATGGGGCTCTCCAAAGAGGCTGCATAGAAATATAATTCCCACTTGAATACATTCTTTAAAATCCCTGTGGGGAATCTCCAACTTCATGTTTTTATAGTCCCTCCTTGGGGACTTCAACCAGTGTTTGTTGAGATGTTTCCAAGAGAGGAGGGATGCTTCCTCGAACTCCTTTAGTGATGCGGACTGGGAGAGAACAATGGCTCCCTAGAATTGGGGGATCCTCAACCCCGAAGCAAAAGTAGCCACATCCAGATTAACGATGGGCACCGGGTAGTGTAGTGCCTGGGGATCAGTGAGAAAAACAACCTGGGTGAGGGTGTTGTAGAGCATCACCAGTTGGAGTATTAGATTTGGTGCCTGCACCAAGCAGGGAAAATTTGTGGCTATTATAATTTCGGAGACGACCATGTACTTTGCCATATTATCTCTGACGGTTCTCTGTTGGTATATGGCTTGGACCAAGCCCTGCATTTCAGCCCATAGTCTGGGCTCTGTATCTATTATTTCCTACAGCTTAGAGTCCACCTTGGACCCCACAAGATAACCCTCCCTTAGGTATTTTGAGGTTAATGGTAGTTTGGCTAGCATCTTCTCGACCTTAGTTTTTGTGGCCACGCGAGTGGAGGTACTTAGAAGCTCCAGACTATTAGGAGGATTTATCACTTCAGATATTTTGATCAGATTATCTGCAACTTGCAAGACCAAAGAACCGTCAATACATATTATATGATAAAATACAACTTTCTAGAAACACCAGGGAATTCACCACCATTTTGCACATGTTCAAAAAGTATTAGTAGGCATAAAAATCCCGGGATATCAAATTTAATAAGGATTGGATTCTGACCAACGCCCAGAGGTCCAGGATATTAGTTTAGGTGACAAAAATTAAATGAAGACCTAGGGGCTCCTCAGCACCTGGAGTCTAGAGAAACTAGTCGTTGTTGATGTGACCGACAGTGAGCCATACTCGGCTGACATGGGTCATCACGTGGCCACGCGACGAGTGGTGTAAAGGCTCTTAATGGAAACAAGTGGGATGAAAAGGGGGAAATGAATGCCAAATGGGACATTGTTTGAATGCCCATTTGTGGGAGATTAATCGTGCCATTAAGATGACATGACAGAGGAGAGAGAAAGCTACCATGGCCCGAACAGGCAAGGTGCCGAGTTTGAACCATGGTGAATACCTCTTTAACAAACCCCATAATTTGGTTAAACGTGAGAGAGCAAGGAGAGCTCATCATAGAACTGGAAGGATATACACAAAATATACACTAATATACAAATTTACAGAGGGCCAAAGAAAACTCGTAGGCCAAAATAAAATGACCCTAAAAAATCCTATACAGAGCTATCTACATGCAATTTACAGGTATATACAGAAAAATTTACACTATCTTACAACTGCACAAAGGGAAGACAACCCTCTGGCAGAGCCATCCCAAAATGAGAGGCGACCACAAGAGCGAAACCAGAAATAGAAAACAAAAAGAGAACAAAAAAAACAAGCGAGACAAAAGGAAGGAAACCAAAAAATGAGAAACCAGAAGGAAGAGAGCTGAAGGACATACCTAAAAACATAGAGAAAATGGGAGGAAGAGTATGGAAGGTGCTCTACAAACTAGGAAGCCTCAAATGACTGCAAACACCCCACCACAAACGACTGCTAATTCACTTATTGATCTAAGAGAGAAAAATGCACTTAACAATGTTGAATCACCTTAATCGCCTTTGAACCACTCTAATTTCTCTAAGTGTTTTGATCATGATAAATGTGAATGTGACTGGTAAATTCAATTTATACCCCTAGGGTAAAACATCCCACTTTCCTTCTGCAAACTCTGGAAAAGGAAAACCTCTGGACTCCAGGCCCGGGGATTCCATGTAACCATATCCTCCAGCAAAGAAGACATGATGGCAGAGAATCCCAAAGTCTGAGGTCAAGATGACTCAATAGACAAACACACTTCGGGACCAGGTCCCAGAGGAAAGAAGACAAAAAAGAAAAAGAGAACGACCCTCGCAGAAGTAAAGCCCAGAGGGGAACAAAAGGAAACAAAAAGAAACCAAGGAAAAAGATAAAGCAAAAAAGGGGGACCCAACATTTTTCCCATGAAATGTAGGGACGGGTATGCAGGGCATAAAAAATGGTGACTATTTGGGATGAAAACCTTAGCACATTTGAGAACTTCAAAATCTCTGGTTAGCAAAACCAGAATTAATCTTTACCTGGAGCATTTTGTTTGCAAAGCGCAAGGTGCTTGAGAAAATCTGACTCATCATTGATTCGGTCTTTCGGTCTTTTGTCAGCTGTGAAGTGTGTGCTTTGAAAGAAAACCAAGTCAATGAATTTCAGGAGAAGCAGAGAGGAGGCATTGAGTACATCAAACCAAAGTTATCATATCTTGCACATTCTCCCAGATACGAGATTTCTCTATTCTTCAGTTCTTTTTTTTTTGTTTTCTAGATGGGAAGGCGGTACTCCTTTCACCGTGAACCTTAAGCTTAGCTAATTTTAACGATGGTAATTCTTTCACCTCACCATCCATTTTAAATTGCCGAATAGGAGAGAATGTTCTAGACTTGGGATATTTTAAATGATCTTCAGACTTGGTCAACAACCAGTGCAACCGATTTTCCCTCAAGGTGTCTGATTACTTGCCTCTTAGATTTTCTGTTAACTAATGTCCAGACTAAGATATGAGTCTGATGAAGATTATCCACAACCCTTTACCACACTTACAAAATAACTTCGGAGTGCGAACCAATTCCACCATGCTAATAGTAGATTCCAAATTCTCAGAATGTATAAGGTACCATTCCAAAAACTAGATGTTATGCAAAGCATACCTATCTACAAGAAGAAGGCAACACGCTGGGAACCCAAGAAATGAATGCAAAAAAAAGAAAGCCAAAAACAAAGGAAAACATGAAAAGGAAAGGTGGTCTCGGAGGACCATCGACAAAATATTTTCAAGGTATTCCAAAGGAACACCGGGAAAGATATTTACAAGCAAGGAATTTACATATAGTACAATTTTGGGCAAACTTACCACCTGCCTCACTCAAAATAGTGCTTGAAAAATTGTTCATTGACGAGAAATGGGACAAATTCTCCGGTCATAGTACTAAGGTGATAAGTATTTGCCCCATAGATCTCAGATATCAGATATGGCCTGAGCTAGAGCTATTGAAACTTAGTGTGCTTTCCCTTCTTTTCCTGGGCCTTGTCCCACAGAAGGACTAGGTCCAAAATCTTAAAGGCCTTATGCTGGGCTCTTCAGTCAAACCATCATTTAAGTATTGCTTGGTGACACGCAAAGTGTTCAAGTGCTACATCTCTTTGTTCCTCCATTCACACCAGGTTCAGAAGATGGACTTCCACAATGTTGTCCCAGTTATTTAATTCTTGCATGAACTGTAGTACCGAGATCTATAAGTTGATAGGGAATACTAGATTTTAGCCATAAACCAGGTGAAATGGGAAAGTCCCTAGGGCTACCTTTATTCTGATGCGATCTGCCCAGAGGGAGAACTTAAGCTTTTGGTGCCAGTCCTGAGGGTTTTGTTCTAACAAGTGTTTAATCACCTCAAGTAGATTTTTGTTTGTAGATTCAGCCACACCATTACCTTGGGGGTAATAGTTGCTGGAGAACTTCAGGGTGATCTTTCTCTCTTAGGTCCATTCAAGTAATTATGTCGAAGAAAATGTCAGACCATTGTCACACACTATAGCGAATGGTATTCTAAAATGGGTGACTATGTTTTCTTCCAGGAATTTGATAACTACATTTGCCATGTTGTTTTTGCAAGGAATAAATTCAGACCACCAAGTGCAATAATCAGTCATAGTAAAAATGTACCAGTGGTTGGCAAATGAGTTGGGGTTGATTTCCCTAATAAAATCAAATTCCCATTGGGCGAAGGGTCTAACCTCAAAGACAAGCTGCAAAGGCATAGCCGGGTTCCGCTCATGATGTGCCACCATTTGGCAAGTGTGGCATCTCCTAACATGACTGTAGACATCCTTAAAGATGCAGGGCCAATAGTATCTATCCCAAAGAATATGGTGGGCGGTGGCATCAGCTAAGCCATGCCCAATTGCAAACTGCCCGTGAAATTCTTCAATCATTTTGGCAGCATGAACCCTGTCTATATACCAGAGGTACACTCCCTCATAGTTCCTGTGAAAAAGCATTCCATCTTTGATCATGAAGTGTGCACTTTTTAGATATAGGGTGTGACATTTGTTTAGGGGAAGCCCCTCTGGGAATATGTTATTCAACAGTAACTATACCAGGTCGGTATACCATAGATCTTGAGTGATGGACTGCACTGTGTAAGTTTGGCATTCAATGTTGGGAGTTCCTTCTGCCATCGCTCTACATAGTCGTTGGCCTCAGACTATATTCATGGGTTGAATTTCCAAATCATATTCTTGGAGGATGGTCATCCATTTACACATCATTCACCTAGTTCATTTTGCAGGAGCACAGACTTAACAGCCTAATCCGGGATGATAGCGTGCACTTTGCTCCGGAGAATGTAATGCTGAAATTTCTTCATGGTGCAGACTAGAGCAAAGGCCTGCTTTTCCAAAGATGAATACCGAACTTTGATGTTCTTGAAAGGGGAGCTCATAAAAGCTATTGGTCATTCTTCCCCTTTGACCTTCTGGGTCAAAACTGCCACGACAGAATGCAATGAAGCAAAGGAGTATATGTGTAATGGGAGGGAATAGTCTCGACTAGCCAAGATTGGTGCCTCCATAATCATTTTCTTAATCTGGGTGAATGCCTGCTTTTCTTTGGGACTGCACTCAATCTTTGTTTCCTTCTTCATCATGTCATTAAGTGGTTTTACTATCTTGGCGAATCCAGTGATGAACTGCCGGACAAAGTTTATCTTTCCAAAGAAAGACCTCATTTCTTTCTTACTGCCGGGCATTTGTAGGTTCAGTAGTACTTCAACTCTCTTAGGGTTAATGGATATACCCTTCTCAAAGATGATATGCCTGAGAATCTTCCTTTTAGTGACCCCAAATATGCATTTCTTTAGGTTGAGGGAAATTCCATACCAGAAATATCTCTCCCAAATTTGGGCGAGGTGGGCGGAGTGATCACGCCTATCCCAGGAAAAGACGGTTGAATCATCCATGTAGATGATTATACATCTATTAACTAGGCCTTCGAACACAATTTCCATAGCCTTTTGAAATGTGGCTCTTGCATTGATAAGGCCAAAGGGCATCCTCCAGTATGTGAACGTTCCCCACTTGGCGGTGAATGTCATTTTGTCTCTATCTTCATACTTAACCATGACCTGGTTATACCCAGGGTACCCATCTAGGAAGGACATCATTTGGGATCTGTTCACGATTCGTAACATCTCATCCAATGATGGGAGATAGTGATTATCCTTCTTAGATGCCTTGTTCAAATTGTGAAAATCCATGCAAAGGCAGACCTCGCTACTTTTCTTTCTCATAGTGACGTGATTGGAAACCCAAGTAGTGTGCCGGATAGGAAAGATAATCTGGGCTGATAACAATTTTTGAACCTCCTAATGGATTAGAGGTTCGATCAGTGGGTTTACAGGTCTTTGCTTTTTCCAGAAGGGCTTAGCATCTGGTTTTAGTGGAATGGTATGGGTCATGATGGATGTGTCATAGGTCTTCATATCCTCATTCCCCCATGAAATTACATCAATGTATACTCAGAGAACCGCAAGAATCTTCTCCTTCTCCGTCGGGGAGCAAGAGGTTCCAATGTGCACAATTATTTTTTCACCGGCCTGGCTGATGTCAACCTTTTTGAACTTTCCTCCCTCTAAGGAGGATGGTATCTTTTCTTGGCCCCAGGGGTCCGAGTCAAAGATGCATTCTAGTGATACCATCCCCTTAGGGATGGTGTTGGTTGGAAAGTCTATGATCCCATCATCTTCTTCACCCTGCCCGATATCGTCGTGGTCTCTTTCTTCCACTATCTGGTCTTCAAAAACACCAACATTGGCCATGAATGATAGAATATGCTGACCATCCTCAAAGACCTAAAAGTGGGTGATATTATCCAGGATGGATGAGGTGGGGACCATCTTAACAGAGAAATTTCAGAGCCAGGAGCCAGCCATTGGCTAAAGAGTGCTGATAGATACAGAAAGGGCATCCACAATGTAGTTGTGTTTTTGGTGAATGAGTTCAATGTCAAAGGCATCAAAATATTTGATGAGGCTCCATTCCCAGTTGTGGTATGTGGCCAGCCTTCTACCGTGACAGGTGTATTGGCTATGGACCTACTTAATGATCAAATTTGAATCACCCATTGCCCGGAGGTAGGTGATTCCTTTTCTTAATGCAAATAGGAGTCCAAGGACCAAGGCCTTGTACTCCATAAAATTATTTGTGCAGTTGAACTACAACCTTTAAGATGTGAGGAAGGATTTCCCCCATGGGTTGAGCAATTCCACTCTAGCCCTGCAACCTTGTTTATATCGGGACCTGTCAAACTTCTGGGTCCACAAGTTGGTGTTCATTTTCTGGGACTGGGAAGGCGAAGTGGCATTTGGATTTATTTTGGGAAGGTTGGGAGGAGTTTCCTTTGGATAAGATGGCGCGTGGGTTGGGTTTACCTCCCGAGAAGCTAGTGGTTGGGATTCCTGGATAGGCAACACGTTGGGTGTACCACTAGAATGATTGTCGGGTCCAGGAAAATCCATTTTGTGTTCTTTCACCCAGAGGGCTTTGATGTGGTAGGTAGAAGAGGCAATGTAATGCTCACACTCTAGTTTAGAATATTTTTGATAATGCACCTGACACCAAGTGCTAGACAAGAGTGTAGTAGGAGTTGCTACGATACCTTGTGAGTTAACCTCACCCCTCAATTTTTTGTCCAGGTCCTGAATTCTCTATGAAACTAGGGGATCCTCCCCAGGGGTGAAATCAAATGTGAGGATCTCGAGGGGTTGGTACACCCCGGGGGAAGTCTCAAAGAAAAGGAATTTGTTTACCCTCCTAACTTCAATGAGGTCCTGCTTCATCCTAGGTTCACTTTCTACCCAGATCTGGTTAGGCTTCCCTTCCCAAGGGAGCCACAAGTGGGAGAAGTCGGTGGAGAAATACCCATTAAGATCCTTAGATCAATTCCAAATTAACAACATCCCATAATTTTTGGGGATGTCTACCACCTGGATGTCTATTATGCTTGATATTAGGGGGTCTTGAATGAGCTGAATCTAAACATTCTTAAGCTCACCTACCATTTTTACAACCATTTTTTCTAGTTCGACTATTGCACCTTTGGATAGAGTGGGAAAGAGTCGAAGCTTTTGGCATATAGATAAGGGCATGATAATGCCCGAACCTCCAGAGTCTACCAAGAAATTATGTAGGTTCTTCCCTTGTATGTTCAAACCTAGTAAAAAGGGATGATCCTCTGTGTTTCCCTGGAAGACATCTGCATTGGCATCATCAAAAGTGACGGTCTTAGGTGGGCGGCTGACTGCTTCCAAGTTTCCCAAGAGTTTTAGAAGAGATTTATTCTGCTGGGGACAATTCAGTAAAACCTCCATCAAGGTGATGGAGGTGGTGGTTCTTTCCAATGACTTAGTGATGTCAAAACTCCCTCGAGTATTGTTGGCTTCCCTCGGTCGGATCCTTAGCCTGGTTAGAGCCAGACCCTTTTGGTGGGAAGGAGAAATCAATTGTATTGTACTAGGGAGGGGTATCCTTGGGAGGTGTAGGCATGTAAACTGGTCCTTTACCATCCTAACTCTGAGTGTTGTAGGGAGTCCACGGGTTGGTGAAGGTATTGGCCTCAAAGGCTGAGATAGATTCATTAAAGAACCCTTGCAATTCGGGCTCTTCTTTGTCTTCCTTATCAATCCCAAAGAAGATGGTCTCATAGGTGAAGGCACTGTGAGTAGGCTCTTACGGTGATGTTTTCGGGGGAGTAGGATTGACAGGTTTCTTTCTGTCCAACTGAGAGATCATGACGACCTTCTCTAGTGTGGCACAGTTCACCTCAGAATGAGAGCCGGTGTCATGCAATCTACACCAGTTAGTTAGGGGCTAGAGTTTTATGATCGACATGAAATTAGTAGGTCCAGTACCGCCCTGAGTGGTGTTTTAGTTTGGAGGAGGACCTCTGGTGTTTGCATTGTTTTTCCATTGTTGTTGGTTGGGACGAGGCCCATTGTTGTAGTTTCTACCTCTGAAATTGTTATTTCATTATTTGGAGAAGATATTCCCTCTCTAGGAATTGGGGTTGTGGGGCACGGAAGGCCCCACCTTCAACTATCCCATGTCCACAGTCAGGGAGGACACCAATTTCTAGAGGGATTCAACCTTGGTGGACAGCTGGGTGTTCGCGTCACAGTGTGATGATTGTTGTGGGTGGTTCTCAGGGAAAGCAAGAGCAGCTCCCAAAGTTGAGGATGATAATCCTCCAGTTGTAGGAAACTGGAAGAAAGGTACTCCAGAGAGTTGTGTCAATGGTTGTTGCATTTGCTGCGTCTAGTTTCGGGGAACAAATTCCAGACCCGGTATTGTCTAAGTTTGTGACGGGTAAATGTACCGGGCCTGTTGGTCTATCGGTGGTGATGGGTTCATGGCCATCATTGGGGCATCCATTTCCTGATTAGGGTTGTATCCCCTAACATAAGAAGTTCTACTGGGTACCATGTTGAATGGTGTGCTCTGCCCAATCTCGTCGGGAGCTTTGTTCAAACTGCGGGATAACTCCAAGGCTAGGTTGTAAACCTTTTCCAGAGTATCCCGATCATTGGGGTTGGTGGTTCTCCATAGGAGAGTAGCAACAAAAGGGTCCATGGTGTTCAGGTATGTCTGGATGGTCACATCCATGGATGGGATGAAGGGGCACGTGCACCACTTTAAGGCGCATTGGAACTGATGGTTAAATGTTGCAAGGGGTTCATTCGGTCCCTTTCTGATGGAGATAAACTAGCTGTGGGACCATGCCGGGTCCACATGTATGTGAAAGTCTGCCAGGAAGGCGTCTTCCATGTCCTGCCAACTATTGATGGAGTTGGCCGGCAAATTGAGGTACCAGTTTAACTCGTTCTGTCTCAGGGACAGAGGGAACATTCAGGTCACAACATCTTGATGTTGGATCCGGTATTAGTTCATGGCATATTTTTATGCTTGTAGATGCTCTTCTATAGTTTGTGAGCCTAAATTCTCATATCTGGGCCATCATCTTGGCCAAGGAGAGTGGAACACCCATTGCTTCCTCTGTGGCCTTTCTCTTTGTAGATTCCACCAGCCATTGTGGTGGATGGGGTGGTTTTGGTACCAATCCCTGAGTATTGGGACTCCCTTTGGAGTCCAACGGTGCATTCCTAGTATCTGCAATCTTATTGGGCTCTTTCTCCTTTTCTTGTTCTTATTCCTATTCTCATTCTCTAGAGACCTCAGTGTCTTCTGCCCTGTTGGTGTCCTTATCTGTGATGTATGGGACCTCATCTCTATCGGTATCATCATCACCTATATCATCGGGGATTTCCCCACCTTTCTTAGCATCTGGTGAATTGATATTTATATCTTCATGGATTCTCCCCTCATCCTACTACTGTTGTTCTTCCTCGGTATCATCTGCCGGTATGTCCTTCTCCATTGAAACATCCTCCGAAGGTGGCGGAGGTGCCTGTCCAAGGTTTAGCATTTGGGTAGCTGAGATCACCTTGCTGAATGTATTCCGGGGCACTTGGTCACCCGGAGTAACCAAAGGCTTCTAAAGCATGACGATTGGGGGTACGGTTGATCCTGTGGGTCCGGTTTCCTCAGTCATCGGTTGCTCATCATTTTCTTGCCTTGGTTCTGTCTTGGTCTTTTAGAGCAGTGTTTCCTCTTGCTCAGGCTCCTTCTGTGCTTTTTCTTAGACTTCCTTCTCCATGGAAGCTTCTTTCTTTGGGACTTCTTCTTCGGTGGGGGTCCCTTCCTTTTCCTGGGTAGTAATTTCTTCCACCGCTTGGTCTATTTCCCCATGTGGGTTCATGAGCTCATCCATCCTAAAGATGTTGTCAAAGTAGTTGTGTGGGGGAGAGGCCTCTGATATATCATCCAATTCAGGGGAATCCAAACTGACCTCTACTGGGGGAATGTCGGGCATGCTGGGGCCCATGTTTGTGCCTGGGGTAGGGTTTACCTTTTGCCTCTTCTTTCTTTGTAGTGGGATCCTAGCATCTAGAATATTTGTAGACTCTGCCTCGGTGAAGGTCTGTCTGCTCATTAATGTTGCCAATGATGGGGATCCCACCGGGCGAGTGGATGCCACTAGAGTTGCGAGGCCGCGAGATAGCTGGGCACTTATCTTCTGGCTTGTTAGCCTCAACACCTCCATCTGTTCATGAATCTGTGCCATCATGGGGAGCGGTCCTTGGGAAGGCATTTGGGTCACAACACTTTCTTTCTCCTTCCCCTTGCTTTTTCTCGGTCCTGCGGCTCTGGAGGTCGAAGCAGACCTCTGGAAATTTGGGCCCTTATTGGTGCTCCTTGGACACACCCACTCAAATTACTT
This sequence comes from Thuja plicata, assembly GCA_018584345.1. Lineage (NCBI taxonomy): Eukaryota > Viridiplantae > Streptophyta > Pinopsida > Cupressales > Cupressaceae > Thuja > Thuja plicata. The sequence continues at coordinate 776,073 of MU226063.1, read as the reverse complement.
ATGACTATTATCTATAATGGGGTGGCATACCTCTTCAATTGTTAAGTTTTATAGGGTGCCCCAATCCACTAGAGGGAGATCTAACTTATCAATCCCCTACTCTTTATATGTTGGATCCTCAGAGGCCCATCATCCGTAAATTTTTTTGAAAAGCCCTGAAGGTTGAGGGCTTTCATCAAACCTTTTGACATGCGGGAGTGTTGCTGGGCCCAGAGATCAAAACTGTCCTGGAAATCTGCCTAGAAATCTTCAATATCATCTTTATGTGGCACAGATGCCTAGGGTAGCACCTCCCTTATTTTTCCCACTCGGTCAAAATTGCTTCTGGTGTGGTGGAATTCTGCCAGTCCCAGACTCTTAAGTTCATTGTCAGCCTCCTTGGCTACCGTGAGACTACAAGAATAGTTCCCACAAACCATCAAGAATGGGATTGATACAACATTTTTCAAGGCAAAGAATGTGTGGAGATCCAGGATCTACCTGCAGAACTCCAAAAGAATGATCCTATCCCTGCAATACCTATGGAGTGGGTAGGGTTTCCTAGAGAAGTTGATCACCTAAATGTATGTATGCTGCTGGAATTGAATAAAGTAATTTCCATAAGTGCTTGCTAGGTTCATTGCCTCCTGCGATAACCGGTGTCCTGAGTAAGTGTCAAAATGTTGTGGTAAATGAACGCGCCATTTACCCGACAAAAATTGGGGAAGATAAGTTCCCACTGGACCTGGGGATAATGTTCCCATGGTACCAACTAGCCGGGTCCATTCCTAAGAATGCCTACTATCTGAAAATCCTAAAAATTAGGTCTCTGTTGGGCTAGTGCCCACAGTACATAAGATGTCATGTAGAATTTGGAATTTTGGAGGATACTCTTTAGTTGTGCATCTACATGGTTGGCGATGATAGCTGACCAGTTGAAGGTCTGACTATGGGTGGTGATGCAGTAGAGAAAGTAATACATCCATGCCAAAAATTCCTGGGCATGGGGCTCTCTAAAGAGCCTGCATAGAAATATAATTCCCACTTGAATACATTCTTTAAAATCCCTGCGGGGAATCTCTAGCTTCATCTTTTTACAGTCCCTCCTTGGGGACTTCAACCAGTGTGTTTTGAGATGTTTCCAAGAGAGGAGGGATGCTTCCCCAAACTCCTTTAGTGATGCGGACCAAGAGAGAATAATGGCCCCCTTAAATTGGGGGATCCCCAGCCCTAAAGCAAAAGTAGCCGCATCCAGATTGACGATGGGCGCCGGGTAGTGTAGTGGCCGGGGATCAACAAGAAAAAAAACCTAGGTGGGGGCATTGTAGAGCGTCTCTAGTTGGAGTATTAGCTCTGGTGCCTGTACTGAGAAGTGAAAAATTGTAACTTTGATAATTGTGGAGGCGACCATGTAATTTTCCATATCATCTCTGACGGTTATCTGTTGGTATATGGCTTGAACCAAGCCCTGCATTTCAGCCCATAGTCTGGGCTCTATATATGTTATTTCCTGTAGCTTGGAGTCCACATTGGACCCCACAAGAGCACCCTCCCTCGGGTATTTGGAGGTTAATGGTAGTTTGGCCAACATCTTCTCGGCCTTAGTTTTTGTGGCCGCTCGAGTGGAGGTACTTGGAAGCTCTGGACTATCAAGAGGAGTTATCACTTCAGACATTTTGATCAGATTATCTACAACCTGCAAGACCTTTTAATCGTTAATACATATTATATGATAAAATACAACTTTCTAGAAACACCCAGGAATTCACCACTATTTCACACCTATTCAAAAAGTATTAGTATGCATCAAAATCCTGGGATATCAAAGTTAATAAGGATTGGATTCTGACCAATGCCCAAAGGTTCAAGATATAGTTTAGGTGAAAAAAATGAAATGAAGACCCAGGGGCTCCTCAGCACCCGGAGTCCAAAGAAACTAGCTGTTGTCGACGTGAAGGGTAGCGAGCCATACTCAGCTGACATGGGTCATCACGTGGCCATGTGACGGGCGGCGTAAAGGCTCTTAACGGTGACAAGTGGGATGACATAGGGGAAATGAATGCCAGATGGGACATTATTTGAATGCCCATTCATGGGAGATTAATCCCGCCATTATGATGACATGACAGAGGAAAGAGAAAGCTGCCATGGCCCAAATAGGCAAGGTGCCGAGCTCAAACCATGGTGAATACCTCTCTGACGAACCACAATTTGATTAAATGTGAGAGAGCATGGTGAGCTCATCATAGAACTAGAAGGATATATATCAAATATACACTAATATGCAAATTTATTGAGGGCCAAAGAAAACTCGTAGGCCAAAACAAAATGACCCTAAAACAACCTATACATAGCTATCTACATGCAATTTATAGGTATATACAGAAACATTTACGCTATCTTAAAAATGCACAGAGGGCAGACAACCCTCTGGCAGAGCCATCCTAAAATGAGAGGCGACCACAAGAGAAAAACCTGAAATAGAAAACAAAAACAGAACAACAAAAACAAGCAAGACAAAAGAAAGGAAACCAGAAAATGAGAAACCAGAAGGAAGAGAGCCAAAGGACCTACCTAAAAACATAGATAAAATGGGAGGAAGAGCATGGGAGGCGCTCTACAAACTAGGAAGCCTCAAATGACTGCTAACACACCACCATGAGCGATTGCTAATCCACTTGTTAATCTTATAGAGCAAAATGCACTTAACGATGTTGAATCACCTTAATCACCTTTGAATCACTCTAATTGCTCTGAGTATTTTGATCATGGTAAATGTGAAAGTGACTGGTAAATTTAATTTATACCCCTAGGGTAAAACATCCCACTTTCCTTCTGCAAACTCTGGAAAAGGCAAACCTCCAGACTCAGGGCCTAGGGATTCCATGTAACCATATCCTCCAGCAAAGAAGACATGATGGTGGAGAATCTCAGAGTCTAGGGTTCAGATGACTCAAAAGAAAAATGCACTCCAGGACCGGGTCCCGAAGGAAAGAAGACAAAAAAGCAAAAGAGAACGACCCTCACAGAAGCAAAGCCCAGAGGAGAACAAAAGGAAACAAAAAGAAACCAAGGAAAAAGCAAAAGTGAAAAAGGGGGACCCAAAATTTTTCCCACAAAATGTAGGGACGGGTATGCAAGGCATAACAAAACTTTCCTTCTCTTTTATACCAAAGTCCATAATCTTTAATATTCTTCAAATATCTAAAAATTCTTTTTACAATAGTCATATGTGATTCTCTGGGATTAGCAGAAAATCTTGCAACTATTCCAACTACGTGTGCTTTGTCAGGTCTTGTGTGTACAACATACATCAATTTACCAATCATAGAGCAATACAAAGTATGATTTACCTCAGGTGTCTTGTCTTCTTTTGTCAATTTGCATCCTTTCACCATAGGTGTTCCGACTGGTTTTGATTCTTCCATTTTGATTTTCTTTAGTACTTCCTTGATCTATTTTTCTTGAGTAATATAGATACCTGTAGTCTATTGTAAAATTTGCAATCCAAGAAAAAATTTGATCTCACCAAATATTGACATTTCAGATTCTTTCCTCATTTCATCATCAAATGAAGTGCATAGGTTATCATTACCTCCAAAAATTATATCATCAAAAAATATTTTAACAATAAGGGTTTTATCATCATTTCCTCCTTTTAAATACAAATGGTTGTTGTCACTTGTTCTAATAAATCCAATACTTATAAGATAATAATGTAATCTTTCATACCATGCTCTCAATGCTTGTTTCAATCCATATAAAGCTTTGTATAACTTACATACCATGTTTGTCTGATCAGGATCAACAAATCCTTCAGGTTGTTCATTGTATACCTCTTCTTCCAGTATTCCATTAAAAAATGTAGACTTAACATCCATCTGATATACTTTGAATCCTTTATATGCAGCATATGCGAGTAGTATTCTTAATCCTTCAAGTCTAGCAACGGGTGTAAACTTTTCTCCATAATCAATTCCTTCTTCTTGTGCATACCCTTTGCAAACTAGTCTAGCTTTATTTCTGGTTACATCCCCATTCTCATTTAATTTGTTTCTGAATATCCATTTGGTGCCAATGACATTTTTATCACTTTGTCTTGGTACTAATGTGCATGTCTTATTTTTCTGTATCTACTCAATTTCCTCATTCATAGCATGAATCCGTTCTTCATTTTCTAATGCATCTCTGTTAGTTAGAAGATTTATCCTCAAAATTAATCAATGATGATCAAGAAAATAAACCTCTACAAACCTATGGGAAAAATCAATTAATTAATAGTTGGGATTCGCTTTGATGGTCAAATCCCTCTGCATACAGGTGTAGCTCCCTCTTTAATAATTTTCAATTATGCTTTCCATGAATCGATGAAGAAAACTTCATAGATGATACTTTTTACCCTAAAGTATCAAAGGTTCAATCATCAAATTTAAAATGAAATATAAATCAGATAAAAGTTGTTGTAATGAAGAGTTAAGATTTAGCCAAAAGACTGACATCCACAACTAATCTAAGATAAAATTATAGATACCCTAAATCCACTTCACAGTCTGAATGAAATATAGCAACATATCATGATCACAAATGAAATTCCAATAGAAATTGCATTCATAAACTTGGATGAACACACCAAAGCTGCGATATATATATATATATATATATATATATATATATATATATATATGGTATTTCAACCAACAGATCAAAATATCTTTCAAATCATAAAAATGTTTCAAGTATCTGGCAATACTAATAACTTACTGAAATTAAGATTACAAAATTTGACCGACCCTTTTTGTCAGTCATAATAAGACATATATACCACGATAAATAAACTATTTTAGGAATTTTTTAAAACTAACTCAACCAAGGAGTGAAAAGTAAAAGATTAGAGTTCAACAAGAAATATTAAGTAACGGAATACAATGATTAAAAGATCAATCTTGCATGATTATTCTGCAGGGCATCTCCATTTATGATGTTATTGTGGCCAATGAAGACTGGGCCTGCAATTCCCTCCACTCCAGATGTTTAGTTGAAAACCTAACCACTGAGATGATGATTATGTACACCAAGATGTGCACTTATTTGTTTCCATACTTTATTTTTCCAATGGACCAACGTGACTTTATCCTTGTGTGACTGTAAATGATATTGGCACAAGGGCAACATGGATTACATTTCGGCCACATAGGAAAATTCCTTGGGTGTCACTATTTTTATTTCTTTAACCACACTAACTCTTTCTTTGAAACCCTGGTTCATTTCTTTTGGCTTCTGTAAAGTTTTATCATCCTCCTTGAACAACTGCACTTTGATGAATCCAAGGTTGTTATTCATTATGCTTGTTAAGGCAGTGAGTTCCTTCATCAATTTGGCATATTCCTCAATATCCTATTTTATAATAGAGTTTCTCCATTCTAAATGATCTTGTGAAACAAAAATAATTTAATCATCAAATCCTATGATTGGCCTCTCAGATAGGAATTTTATTAAACCATATTTCTTGACCTCTATCATTTGGGCCATCACTGCCATCCACTGATTCTTTTCTTTGTCCCATTTGGTCACCTCTGCATTCTGACTATCTTTAGCAATGACAACATAATCATAGGTTTGACTGAGATTACCTATATATTTTCTTCCGCGATCAATCACTGAATCTAACCAGCAGGAATATACTTTGACAATTGAATTTTTATGTACAATCTGTTCCTTCATCTGTAGATTATCTAGAGATTTCATATCAAAGTCTAACGAGGTTTGTTTTGTTAAGACCTGATCTAGATGATGAATGAAATAAATGTACTCAGCCATCTGGGAGATTATTTATTTCATTTCCTGCTTGTCTTTTTCATCTTTCCAGGCCATTGTTACAATTTTCTTGGTGGAGGATTCCAGATGTTTAACATCTGCTGCATGAGTCGTCACTACTTGGTCAACCCTTTCAACCTTGAAATCACCAGTTGTTACCTCATCTAAATTATTCTCACTACTAGGAATGACAATTTTTGCAAACTAGCATCCAGTCTTAGCATTTGTGTCTATCAATGCCTCAGTCTTAGGATTTTTAATCTTCACTTCCTTTCCTAAAAATCTTCTTACCATGTCATTTTCAGGCAAAGGAATTGGTACAATAATCCACTTTTTTCTGATAAAGGTGCAGAGCCATGCTGGTGTATCTGCTGAATCTTTTGTAGGAGGAGTCTGCAACACAGTCGAATCAACAGATAGAGTGTCGTTGGTGCCCTATTCTTTTCTCATTCCTCCATCCCCTTTAATGTTATCCAAATGCATCACATCTAGAGTTTGATATTTCATTGGGGTTTTTTCCTCCTCAACAAAGTCCAATTCTACAACTTCATGGTTGATTGCAACCTTCTTTAGCCTCTTTCTTCTGGAACATGTAGTCCTTGCTGGAGTTGGAGATTTTTCTACTAAGGAAGCCTTCTTTGTTAAGTTGACCTCCAAATCAACTGTACCTTCAATATCAAGTTCAACATGAATATTAGGAGGAGAGGTTTTATTTTTGGGAGACAACATATCTTGGGTTTGTACATGAGTATCTGGCTCTGACATCTTTAACTTGACCAATCTTTTATCCCTAAACCATTTTTATGTTCTTCTGATCACACTAAAAGTTCTGTGTTGAATACTATCCTCTTCTTGTCTATTCCAATCTATTTATGCCAAGGGTTCATTCTGTACTCTACTGCTGAATTTAGAATCTAGCACTTCCTCATCTTCATGCTCTGTAACTCCTTTAATGCTCATAGGAAGTTTCATTCCTACAATTTTCCCCAAAGTGAGGCGAGACCATAATCTCTTGCGAACCTCAAATTCATCCTCACAGTAGTCTTTTAATTGAGCTATGTGGGTGAAGCCTTCTCTCATGCCTAGGTAAGACCTAGAAAAACCCTTACTGTCAAATTTTAGGCATGGAATATACATTTTGAGCTTAAATCTCTTGACTTCTGCTGCTAAATTAAGGGCATCTGAGATGGACTTACATCAATAATGTCCTAATTCCATAGGAAGAGTAATTCCTGAAGGCTGATCTCCATTAAGTTTTTATCTATAATTTCCAAATACTAGTGCCAACCTTTATGAGTACCAAGTGATCTAGCACATATCTGGGTAGCCTGAAAGGCTTGCCCTTGAATCTGCCAACTCTGATATAGGTAAATCTGGGAAATTGAATAAATAACTGCCATAAGTTTGAATTAGTTGTATGGCTTCATTAGACAACCTTTTGTGTAAGCTCCCATATAATTCAAAAACCAGATGGCCCAAAAATACATCGTTCACTCTGGGAAAATTATCTAAACATCTTTTCAGCTACAATAGGGGATATTAATAATAAATTTTAACTCCTGGCGTTAAGGGTTCATGAGGCAGCCTAGGCCATTGCCTGGAACTGGCTAGAATGTAAAACAAGAAAGAGGACATGTAGAAACCTCTCATACCAATGAAGTTGGCCAATCATTCATGCAATTTTTTGGCAATGAGCTCACCCTAGTCTAGGAATTTCTCTCCTTTTGTTATCACTTGTATATAAAAGAACATCCAATCTTCCCAATGGAAAGTATGTTGATTTCTGTTAACCCTGTTTAACGGAATAACCAAATATTTTATGTTAGGGATAAGATGTTCGTAGGTAAGGGGTTTTGGAAGATGGGAACCACCTCTCTTAGAATCTAGAAACCAGGGCTTGGAAATTACATTTCTGTATTGTTTCTTCTTTTCTGAAAAGAATAAATAAGTCATACCAATAGTCCATGCTTCATATTCCTCCTTATCTAGGATTCCCATGGTAGAAATTACTGTTTCCCTATCAATTCTTACTAAAACATCACCATAATTAGTGTGAATGCACTTCTCATTTCCATCATAGTGATTCATACATTTCATAACCAACTCTGGGCATGGTGTCATAGTTGGAATAGTGGCGGCTTCAATCAAACCACTCTGTTTGATTTTATCTGCTATAGAACCCTTCCAGGGATTTCTTAATCTTCCAAGGATTTCCTCAATAGTCACATTTAGAAGGGTCGTGTCTTCTAACTCTGGAAGAGAACTAACTAGACTAGATGAGGACTTCAACTTAGGAAATGACAACCTATTATACGTCATCTTATCTAACAATTAAAATTCCAAAACAAGAAGACAAGGAATTTTAGAAGAAACTTTAAAAAAATTTCTATTCTTCAATAGAATGCTTAAGCTAGAAGTTCAGAGTTCAATGACTCACTATAATTCATGAAAATGTCAGTCCTGCGACCTTGAAATTACCTCCTTTGTCTCTCTAGCTCTGTGGTGATGAAAGAAATCTAGACTGAATGAGGAAAAGAAATACAACCTTCATTTATAAAGGCAAAATATCTGCATGGATTTGTGGCATGCATAAGATTTCATTTCATCTACGCAAATTAAATGTTGAAGTGAAATTATTCTGACATCCCATTAATTAACTGTCATCTCAAACCCTTCAAGTTTACAAAATAATGATTAACTCTCCCAGAAAAAGGGTACGGTTGATTAAAATTTGAGATGCTCCAGCCTATTATTTTATCCGTACCATCATTACCTTCATTTATTATTAAATCTATTGCAGATCTGAAAAGAAAATCTTTAGATTTGAACTTTTGAAATGGAACTTTAAAATTTCAATCGAAAGTTTAAATTGAAAAGATAGACTTGAACAAATACGCGACGACTTCTTACATTGATGACAAAGACTCAACTTCCACTTGCACTTGTGTAATTTGAACTTTGAAAGTTCATATTGAGAAAAACCACCTAAAGGAAAGCTATCCAGAATGAAGCTGTGACAATGCTAGACACACAAGCCAAATTTGAACATGGGAATTTGAACTTTTGAAAGTTCAAAATAAAGTTCAAAACAAAGTTCAAAAACCAAAACTTCATAACAAAGAAGAGAAACAAAAAAAAAACATCGGCGAAAGAAAAATAAAAACTAGTGTAACATTAGCTCTGATTGTGGACCTGGACCGATGAGGGACAAGGGATGAACTCTATATTCTCTGGTTTCACAAAATTGGGCTATGGGGTCATAAGGCCAAACTTTGACACAACAAAAAGAACTCTAACTCTAAGCACAACAAAAATTATATACAAAGGAAAAACAAAAGCTTAACATCTGGTACAATTTCAAGTCTTGCCCATTGTAGGGTAAGGGCAAGGGGGTTCCATCAAGATATTGCAATTTAAAATAATTAGACCCAAGGGACTCAATAATAACAAAGGGACCTTTCCATATAGTTTCTAGCTTACCGTGAGTGCCTTTCAGTTCTCTGCGCCTATCCTAGAGCAATACTTGATCTTCTGGCATGAATTTTCTTGGCCTAGCTTTTCTATTAAAAATCTGTTTTACTCTAACCTGATGCTTTGTTATGTGATCAAAAATTCTTTCTCTTTCTTCACATATCTTGGTTTAGTACATGATTCTTTTTTCAAGTGCACTTTGGAAATCACTGTCTTCAATCACTTTTTGCAGTTTAATCATAGATAGTTCCAACGGGAGTGACAACTGAGCTTCAACACCATACACCAGCTCAAAAGGAGACATCCTTATTTCCCTCTTTGGAGAATTCTTGTCTACCCATAATGCCTCGTAAATCATTTTGTGCCAATCTTTAACATTCTCACTTACTAATTTCCTCATGATGTTGATCAAATTTTTACTACTTGATTCTGCTTGACCGTTACCTTGGGGGTAGTAGTCTGAGGAATGGGAAAGAATTATACTATGACCATAACAAAAGAGTTGTAATTATTGAGAGGAAAAATTAGAGGCATTATCAATCACTAACTTGTGTGGAGTGCCAAATATTACTAGGATGAAGTTCTTCACAAAATCACAGACCACTACTGAGGTAGTCTTCTTCACTGGGACAACTTGGACCCATTTCAATATAATCTGTAGCCGTCAAAATATGAGTGTGACCTATAGACAAGGGAGGATTCAAAGGATCTATAAATTAAAGACCCCACTGATGAAAAGGTTCTTCAATGATCACAAGCCTCAAAGGTAGGGTCGCTAATTGTGGTTTCCCAGTGAACAACTTACATTTTTCACGTTTCGCAACCCATTGGTATGCATCTTTGAACATACCAGGCTAGTAATAACAGTTTCTCAGGATCTTAAAGGTGGTCACTGTAGAAGAGAAATGTCCCTCGTATGCTTCATTATTAAAGGATTTAAGAATATTTTCTTGCTATTCTTTATCCACACATCTGAGAAACATACCATCCAATCCTTTTTTATAAAGGATGTCATTAATAATCACATACTTGGCAGCTTTGAGTTTTATATTTCGCTTCTCCTTTGGGCTCAAGTGTTCTAGACAGTCTCCATAAGTCAAGTAGTGCACCACATCAAAAAACCAAGGATCAGTTACACCAACCAACAATGTTAATGGAAGTAATCCTTTCTTATCTTCATTTTCTGCTAAGAACCTGCACAGTCCTTGTCCTCAAACTAGCTTGGTGGGTGTGATATCTAAGTCAAATTCTTGAATCTTGGCTACCCAGGCAGACCTATTGTTGATACCAACCTCTTTTTGTGTTAGAATACTATTTACAGTAGTGTTTGGAACAAAAACATTGGAATGAGAATGAAGTATATAGTATCTAAACTATTTTACAACCTTTACTATTGAAAAGGCTTGTTTGTCTGCCAGTGAATAATTCAGTTCATGTTTTTTTTTAATGGGATACTCATGAAAGAGATTGGAGTTTCTATCCCTGACTCACTTGTCTGCATTAGAATTCCTAACAAAGAATGATTAGAAGCATTACAATGCATAATAAAGTCCTTCTTGAAGTCGGGATGAACCAAGGTTAGAGCTTTTGCAATTGCTTCTTTAACTATTTCAAAAGAGTTTGTAGCCTCACTACTCCATTTGAATGTCTATTTTTCACTCATTAAGTTCATGAGAGGCTTAGTGGTTTCAATAAAGTATGGAACAAATTTCCATAGGAAATTAACCTGACCAAAAAAAGATTTTACTCCAGTTTTGTTGGATGGTAGAGCTAATTGTTGGATTGCCCTCACTCATTCTAGGTCTACCATTATCCCCTCTTTAGATACAATGTGGACCAAGAGTTTACCTTTGGTCACAAAAAAGACTGAATTTTTTGTATTTAAGGAAATTCCATGCTCCTGACACTTTTGCAATATCATATGTAAATCTTTGATATGCCTTTTCCTTCTTCTCAAAAAGACTGCAAATCATCCAGATATATGTCAATGATTTTATTTATGAGATGACTAAAGGTAGCATTCATCGACCATTAGAATGTAGCTCTAACATTGATTAAGATGAATGGCTTACGCATGTAAGCAAACATGCCACATGGAGTTGTGAAAGCCATCTTATGCTGATCCTCTTCTGCTACACTAATCTGGTTATACCCAGAAAAGCCATCCAACAAAGACATCATTTCTGATCTAGTCACGGTCTGAAGGATGTGATACATTACCAGGAGAGGATAATTATCTTTAAGGCTTAATTTTTTCAAGTTACAAAAGTCTACACATATACGCATCTCTCCATTATTTTTATGTACTGGCACAATATTTTGTATCCAAGTGGAATGATGAATTGAGTAGATAATGCATACTTTTAACATCTTGTCTACTTCCTTAAAAATGACATCTGCTACCTTGGGATTGTAATTCCTTAAATTATGCTTGAAAGGACTCATCCCTAGTTTGAGAGGAATATTATGTTGCACTTCTCCTTGATTAAAATCCTTTAGGCCTTCATAAGACCAAGCAAAGACGTCCTTGTACAATTTTAATAACTAGAAAAATTTCTATTTTTCTTCTGCTGTACAACAAAGTCCCAAATTAACCATTTTGGGGTCAAATTCTTCCCCAATGTTCACCTTCTCATAGGCCCCTGGCTCTAAATTCTCATGCACTTCTTGATTACCTATGTAGAAATCTCGCCTATCAAACAACTTCTCCAAAGCAACCAGTCCTTTTGGAATCCTGTTATCTTTCAACTGAATTATATCTTTTTCTGAACAACCCTCCTCATCAAGAAAGAATTCATGACAATCATATTTGGATCCTTCAAAGTATGTTTAAGAGAACATATCTAGACATTGCATAAAGAGATTAATCTGTTTATCATTGCAGAAGACTTTCCACAATTCTGAGTTGTCTGGAACACTGGGCCGATGAAACAAGTCAATTATATATACATCATTATCAAAGTCAGGATGAGGTATAAGGAGAGAAGATGATCCAGCTAAAGCATAAATTCTAGAATTAAACTCTCGAGGAATGATCTCAATAGAGAAGGCTTCAAAACTTTCTATTTCATCCCATACTCTATTACGGTAGTGTTTAAGTCTTTCATTCTTCACTGTGAAGATACTCCTTACCTATTTCACAACCAGTTCTTCATCTCCAAAGGCTTTCAACTTTTTAATTCCTCTCCTCTTTGCCTCTTCAATCCCAAGAAGCAAGGCTTCGTATTCCATCATTGTTTGTATTGTTGAATTCTAACTTATAAGTGGAAGGGATCTTTTTTCCTTCTGGAGAGATTAGCACTAATCCTACTCCAGAACCAGCATGTGAGTAACTCCCATCAAACTCCATGATCCATAGAGTCTGTTCTTCCAAATTCACATCTTCAACTTATCAGGTTCAGGAAGAATCACATAATTGCCAAATTTAGATTCTTCGTATAAAATATGAGATCTTGAATCATCAGAGGGGAAAACAATGTATTCTAATTTTGGTTCTAGTTCAAGAATTAATTTTTCTTTACCTATTGAAATACTAGCCTATGACCAGTCCAGTTTAATCTCCCCTCTAAGATCTTTACAAAAGGTGCAACTTAACAACATGCCATAACTGGCAGGTATATCAGCAACCAGGATTGTTAATTTAAGTCTTTTTGCAGGATGAGCTACTAGGGCTACCTAAGCATCTTTTATTTGACCTAATAGAGGTACTTGGTTTGAGTCCATAGAGTAGCAGTGTCCAAAGGTTTTGGTTAGAGGCAAGTCCAATGCTTTATCTACAGAGGAGGTCATTATGTTATCTAAAGCCCCAGAATCAATAATGCAATTGCTAAGCTTGTGTCCGTGAATAAACAAAGACACATAGAAAGGTTGTGGTTTCACAAAAGATTGAGTGGTTTTAGTCAAGATTTCCCTCTGAGTTTGTTGTTCAACAATTTCAGGTTGGCCTAGCGTGTTAGAAGTAGACGACTGATTGGATTGGACATTCACAAGTTTATCCATTGACTTTGACGGTTCATTTCCTCTAAAAAAATCCACTAGTTTATCAAGCTCCCTGGGATTTAATCTTAAATACTTCGCGGGAGAAATTTGAATTTTATAGGTCTTAAAAAATTCTAGAACATGAAAAGAAGGGTCAACATCAAACCTTTTAAAAATTGGTACCTCCAGAGAATTTGAACTCTTGACCTTTGATAAGCTTGAAGTTCGATTTCCAAGTTTTCTTGCCTTGTTGGTGGATTCTAGGGATGAAACTATAGGGGAAGACTTGTATCCATTTTGATTCCTTATTATCACTGAGCACAAGGGCTCCTCTTACCAAAATATCTACACGTTTGTCTGAATTTGATTCGTACTCAAGGCAGTATGTTTCAAATTCGCCAGGTAACTTTGGACCAGCCTCATCTTCATGAACTTCTTCAACTGTTTCTCTTTGAGTATTCATTTGAATATACCTTACCATTTCTAGATAGGTATTTCCATATGTAACCACCTAGATTTGGTCTTCTCTGACCATAGACCCTATTTTCCCTAAGTGTGATCATACCCCCAATTATGTCCAGAGAACTCTTCAATCGGCTGGCATAATTCATTCAATTAAAAATTAATCTCCTAAGTTATTTAATCACTAAATTTTATTAATCATCTTAGCCAATCAAAACCAATCAATTTTCAAATCAATTAAAATCAATACCTGGCTAAGGTAATTAATTTAAAAGGAATTAAGGAAATCCTAATTATACCTCATCACTTGCAAAATCAATCCCCTAGCCTAAATTGATTCAATTTGGCTATAGTCTTAATTAATTATTACAAAGTAATCAAAATCTTGGATGATTAATTAGAATCCCTATTATTGAGTGAATATGTTATTACAACAATTCATTTCATTAATATTCCCTCCAACCTAACCAATCTCAACTACCCAACCATGAGTTCAAACTCATCCCAACCCCTTCTCACATGCTAATTCTTCTTAATTATCTAATTAACCTTAATTAGCTAATCCTCCCTCCACTCATTCTCTCCCCTCCCATCTCTATCTCCTTAATCACATGCCTTAAGCCGTAATCCTAATCCTAAGCTACCCTTAAGCTCGTCACATTCCTAAATCTGTGATTAGGAATTCAACCCACTTGAGAAAGTCAACTTTCTCAAGTTTGGCTCCCTCTAAGTCCACCTTCTCAAGCTTGGACTTACACCCCTCACCATGCCTCTTAAATTCTTGCATTTAATGCATATTCCTTCCACCATGCCTCATTAATGCCTTTGACATTACTGCCTCTTACACCTCATTAATGGCTTTTACACCTCCATTAATGAACCTCTCTCTCTCTCTCTCTCTCTCTCTCTCTCTCTCTCTCCATTCTTTTATAAATTGGATAGAATTTGAGCACAAATGGCCCCTTGATTTTTGAATGTATTTTTGTAATGACCCTGAATTTTGAAGTGTTGAAATCATTCTTATGCTGCGCATATTTGGAGAATTGAAGGAGCAAACTCATGTTGCTCATATTTTAGGGGTTCATATTGCTTTTTAAATTATTTCTTACTTGTATTGTTAGAATCTTCATTCTTAGAGTTAGAATGCATGTTTCTTAATCATTTAGATTAATTTTTATTTGAATCTTCCATTCTTAGGTTGTATATGTCACTAGAATATGCATAATTTGAGGGCTACTATGTCATTTTCATACTCCTCCTAGATAGGAAGCAATAGATCAATTTTGGTGATTGCTATGCTTGCTAATCCCTTGTTTTCACTAATGAAATGATCTATTGAAGTGTTGTGTCTCTCTTAACAGGTACAAAAATCACACACACACCATCATGATCATTTGTTAGATGAAAAATACACATATTAGCCTTCCTTTTTGGGAAACCTTCTATAGCCAGTCTCTGCTGAGAAGATGACAATGTTAACCGCCTTCCTAAATTTCCAGCGGATTGATTTTGGAACCTCTGAGCAATTTCCTGGTAAGGTGTATTACTTTTTGGTAGTTATTTCTTAAGGGAAATCATATCATTTAAAAGTCTCTAGACCATAGGGTCCAATGAAGATGAAGATGCTTGTGCGTGGGGAGTTTGAACTTCTTTTCTCCATTTCCCAACAATGATTAAATCATCCTACAATTCAATTGGTTGTGTCTAGGCTGCACCCAAATCTGCTGGTCTACTTCTGTGTAGATGAAATCCAAGGTTAGGGGACAGTGAATTTATAAAGAAACACTTCTAATTCTCTAGGGTATGCCTTTTCCCAGTAGGGATCTTATTTACCAATTTATTGTATTTGGCCACATAATCACGCATTGGCTCATGCATCTCCTTTTTCATATGTGTCAACTAAGCCAAAAGTGAGTGCTCATCCTCTGCACTCTTAAATCTATTTTCAAAAGCTATCTTCATATCATCCAACCCCATTATGGAGGCTGCTGGGAGGTGGCTGAACCATTCCGCAACACCTTTAGACAAAGTTTGTACAAATAATATCACAGCGAGATCTTTGTGCTGCACCGCCAAGACACCACTAGCCACATTAAAAGTATTCAAATGTTCCTGAACTAAGACTTTCCCATCATCAGTAAATTGTGGCAACACATCTTTAGCACCTTTAGGTAAAGAATGATGTGGTGGAAGGTTTAGAGGTCCCACAACGACACCCCAAGGATTAGCAGCCATAATGTTTAAAACAAGATGAAGATTGATATTCAAAGGTGTAGGTATCCTTGAAAGGACTAGAGCATGGAATAATGGTGAGGCTATAGATTTATGAGTTGGTTTAGGCTTATGTATGGATAGCTAAAATAGGGTTAAATCAAGGGTACCAGTAAGTCATTTAAGGTCTTCTAAATCTTGATCTACTAACCCCTATTTTTCTTGAAACCTAGTAAAATGTTTGGAATCCATAATTTAAGTCTTAAAGCCCTTGGGCTACTCTATCCACAACTATGGCTTCCTGAGCTATAGGAAGTTCTATTAACCATTTTCTTATCTCCTCTTATTCCTCAATTACCAACCTGACCTGTTGATATTGTTGATCATTAGTTCTTAGTTTCTAGGCTAAAGAGTTGAGGTTAGCAACAATGTCTTCCTGAGTGTCTAAAAAATGCAAATCAGGCTGCAATACTGGAGGGATTTTTTCTTATCTAGGTATCACATCAACAAGTAACACTATCATTACTCATTATAAATAAAATTGAAAACTGACCCACTTAGTATTAGTTCCCCAGTAGAGTCTCCAAAAATATGTTAGTTAACTGATTTATCCCCAAAATTAATCAATGATGATCAAGAAAATAAACCTCTACAACCCTATGGGAAAAATCAATTAATTAACAGTTGGGATTTGCTTTGATGGTCAAATCCCCTTGCATACAGGTGCAACTCCCTCTTCAATAATTTTCAATTATGCTTTCCATGAATCGATGAAGAAAACTTCATAGATAATACTTTTTACCCTAAAGTATCAAAGGTTTAATTATCAAATTCAAAATGAAATACAGATTAGATAAAAGTTACTGTAATGAAGAGCTAAGATTCAACCAAAAGAATAACATCCACACCTAATCTAAGATAAAATTACAGATACCCTAAATCCATGTTAGCCCCCATATAGACCCAAATAAAAAAATTTAGAATTTGGGTCTCCTCCATGTCAATCCTTACTTAGATGAGAATTTTATTTGTTAAGCATTGAGTATTGAACCCCTTCAAACTAAGTTCAAATTGGTTCAAAGAGGTTTGATCCAGGTTCACAAAGTTCAAATATTATTCACAGATCTAGTATAACAATTCAATTCAATGATCAATTTTCAGAGATAGTCAGGTTGAGTTCAAGTGCAGATTCTCCGATCCAGATTGTATGGTTTAGATTAGTTTGTACGAATGTCTCTGGGTACATGCAACTATATTTTGGTTTATAGTGTCTTCTTGGTTTGGGCATTCAAGAGTCATTTTAAAATGTTTTTTGTTGGAAGACAAATTCCGTTCACTAACAGATTTTTGGTGACTCTGCAGGGGAAAGGAATCAAAGAATAGTGTTACATATAGTTCCTCAGTTATTTTTGAAGTATCTGTGTGTGCAGGAAATTGGAAACTCTATTGATGACCATGACAATTATAAAGATGATGAAAAAGACAAGTCCTAATCCCTCTTTCAAGGAAATCTATCAGACAAATGACAAAGTGTTGTATGAGTTCTTGGATAGTTTCAAAGAAAGCGTCTCCCAGGATGTCAGGAATAAAATCATCTTGGAAGATGATCATGCATCCATACTCTTGTGGATAAATCTCTGTACAAGGTTTCATAAGCTAAAAGATCTCCAAGGGTTTGAAAAGAAAGTTTTTTAGTTGAAGAAAGAGTTAGAGGTAGATGATGATGAAGCCATAGTCATTCATCTCATTTCATTTCTTTTAATTACCTAATTTTAAGTGAACAAGAGGCCCAAACAACAATCATCCAGCCTCAAGAAGATCAAACATCATCAATCAAGAAAAACCAAGGTGACATTAAAGGATCTTTGAGCAACAATGACAAAGGTTTGTCAAAAAATTTCATTTCTCCTAATGTAGAAAGTTTCAGATTTGAGAACAGTGAAAATCATGTCACTTATGTGGATTCCATTAATGAGTGCTTTCAGCATAATAGCTTGTCAGAGTATGAAAATTTCAAGTTTATGGGAGATATTGGGGGAAATGTTTCTTTATGCTCTAAAGGCTATAATGATCCTATGATAGAAAATTTTTGTTTTGAAGATGAAACTCTTATTTTTCCCCATATTGAAATTGTGGTTAGCAATCAAGAAAAGGAAAGTTTTGATAAGGATTCCTCTCTTTGTAAAAATCTGATCAAAGAAGGAAATTCTAAAGCAAACTTTCAGCAAGAGGATAGCTCAACTAAAATGTTGGACAACATTTCCCTTGTTCAAGAAGAAGAAATCATATGCAAATTTCTATCAGATATCAAACAAGATGACTCCTCTATGCATAACCCAGGTATTAATTTAATCCAGGTTAAAAGTATGGTGCTGATTGAAGTTTCTCCATTTCACTTCCTTGAATTTAATATTTCTAAAAATGGGGCCGAAGAATGTGATGACACAATGGGAAAAGGGGAATATGGAATGTGTTGCATGTTTGTTGATGACTTGATTCTTGATAGAGATGAAATAAAATTTAATGAGAGATTTGATCCTATGATTGATGAATTTTATTTCTTTGCTAAAAAAAGTCATGATACAAATGAATATGCAAAGAAAAATGATCTTGCCAGAAAAAACCATGAGAAATGCATAACTGTTCTTGAAGAATTTTCTGAACATTATTTTTTTCAGCTAGTGATAAGATCTTGCCTAGAGGATATAATAGAAGCTACATGATGTTATGATGAATCCTGGTTATTTGGGAAAGAATGGTTAGTTACCAGGTTTCTACATACTATTAACTTGATATTCAACATTGAAGAAGTTTCCAGAGAGCACTGCTTTTGGAGTACTCCATTTGAGTACAATCCTTTGTTCCCGAGAGGTTCCTATTTCTCCCAGCCAGTAAATCGCTTTGCTTAAATGTTTCTTTCTTTCTCCTTGAGGTAGGATTTTTCCTATCTATGTATATATTTGTAAATATGTCCTTGCTTTGTAATTTTTGTTGTTCTTAGTTTAGTTGGTTGTTTTGGCTTGTTTTCTCGGCCCTGCTCCCCTCCACCCGCATTGCAAGCAACTCCCTTTTCTCCATCTTTTTATGAATCTATTTCCCAATGGTACAAGGAACTTATCTTTTCAACCAGAGAATGATGGAGTTCTCTATTTTTGTATAAAAAATAGTCCCCTTGTAGATCCAATGCCCCCATATAGACCCAAATTAAAAAAATTAGAATTTGGGTCTCCTCCATGTTAATCCTTACTTAGATGAACATTTTATCTATTAAGAATTGAGTATTGAACCCCTTCAAACTAAGTTCAAATTGGTTCAAAGAGGTTCGATCCAGGTTCACAAAGTTCAAATATGATTCACAGATCTAGTATAGCAGTTCAATTCAATGATTAGTTTTTAGAGATAGTCAAGTTGAGTTCAAGTGCAAATTCTCCGATCCAGATTCTATGGTTTAGATTAGTTTGTACGAATGTCTCTGGGTACATGAAGCTATATTTTGGTTCATAGTGATTCAAGAACTTCAGGTTTAAATTCATCAACTCAATATTGGGTGGTTCAGATTTAAGAAATTTCGAGTGTCCCTAAAATTCAAGAGCTCAATCGATGGATGCTTAAGGAAAAAAGATTGTCCCAAGAGTATAAGCAATGAAATCTCACCGGGTATTTGATAGTAAAAGAGAGATGGAACAAATGATTTTGAAGATCTTGGAATGTGAAGAAAGATGAAATAAATCATAATCCATCAAATGGATATAAGAAAACATGGTTAATATAAGGCTGATGTTGAGGATGTGAAAGTAACTGGAAACTTCATTTTGACAATTCTGATTTTATGATAGTTTGATAGATTTGCACACAGTAGTGAATAAATTTTTACTCAAGAATACTTTCAAAAATCGCTCCAGTGAGGATTGCGATAATTAGGTTTTTAAAACCATGTCCAAAAATTGGTGATATCCAATGGTGGGGTAAAAAGATATGCCCCCCGAAAGGTGACTAAATTTTACTGACAGAATTGTTTTCAATCCCCCAACATGAAGAATATTTTCATTTTGGATTTAAACATCCAAATTCCACATGTCAAAGGATACTTACACCTGATTTTTGATATGATATATATATGCATTATCATCCTTATAACTATAATGTAGATAACACAATTAAGCTCAATAAAATGATAAAAGGAGAAGACCAAAGAATACGTGCATTACAATTATTATTTCATTTCAATATTTAGTTATAAAAACTAAATGATGTCCCCAGGAAAGCGATTTTTTTATTTATTGTAAAAACATTTGGGGGAAAAAAAGAGAGGGGAGCCTTTGGGCTCTGGGAAGGAGGTTTTTGAGAGTTTTAGTATTGTAATCAAAAGGTTCTTTTTCTGAGTAGTCTTTGTGCTAAATAAAAGAGGGCCAATTTCTGATTTATGAAGTAAAGGAGAAAAAATATTTTCCTTTCTAGGCATATGTAATGTACAGTTTGTTTTGGATGTTGAAAAAAGGAAGGGAGTTTTTGTGATACTTTAAGCTTATTATAATTTTCTTTAGATTTCATTGAGCTTTGTCCCATAGAGATTATTTTCAGCATCATGCTTATTCATCCAACTGTGCATATATTAAATTCTGGAACTTTGATTTGAGATTTAACTGTCTTTGGGAAGAATATATGTTTCTTGGTTTGATTAGTTTCCAAATGTGAATGCGAGGGAAGTAGGCTTTGTATCTATTTTCCATTTTCATTTTGTTTATGTATTTAAATTCCTTCACATCTACATCATGGTTATGGGTAGATGTTGATGCCTTTGATGCTTTCTGGTGAAAAGCATATCAGTGATATAAAAATCATTGCATAACAGATGGAGGGAGTTGTACCTTAATAATAAAATTCAAAGGGTACTTACACATTTCAATTGTAAGTGACCCAACTATTAGTTGCAGATTGTGTCTTCTTGGTTTGGGCATTCAAGAGTCATTTTAAAATGTTTTTGTTGGAAGACAAACCTGTTCACTAACAATACACTTCACAGTCTGAATGAAATATAGCAACATATCACGATAAAAAATGAAATTCCAACAAAAATTGCATTCATAAACTCGGATGAACACACCAAAGCTGTGATATATATATATGTATATATATATGTATATATGTATATATATATATGTATATATGTATATATATATGTATATATACATATATGTATATATATGTATATATAT
>MU226063.1:738768-754226 GCA_018584345.1 Thuja plicata | reverse complement strand
CTTTCAAATCATAAAAATGTTTCAAGTATCTAGCAATACTAAGAACTTACTGAAATTAAGATTCCAATATTTGGCCGACCCTTTTTCTCAGTCATAATAAGCCATATATACCATGAGAAATAATCTGTTTTAGGAAGTTTTTAAAACTAACTCCACCAAGGAGTGAAAAGTAAAAGATCAGAGTTCAACAAGAAATATTAAGCAACAAAATAAAATAGTTAAAAGATCAATCTTGCACTATTATTCCACAGAGAATCTCGGTTCATGATGTTGTTGTGCCCAATGAAGACTGGGCTTGCAATTTCCTCCACTCTAGATGTTCAGTTGAAAACCTAACCAAGAGCTGATGATTAGGTATGCCAATATGTGCAATTCTTTGTTTCCATACTTTATTTTCCATGCGGACCAGCACAACTTTATCCTTGTGTGACTAAAAATGATCTTGGCACACAAGCATCATGGATTCCATTTCAGCCACATAGGAGAATTCCTTGGGTGTCACTATTTTTATTTCTTTAACCACACTAACTCTGTCTTTGAAAGCCTGGTTCATTTCTTCTGGCTTCTGTAAAGTTTTACCATCCTCCTTGAACAACTGCACTTTGATGAATCCGAGGTCGTTATTCATTATGCCTATTAAGGTAGTGAGTTCTTTCATAAATTTGGCGGATTCCTCAATACCCTATTTTATAACAGAGTTTCTCCATTCTCAATGATCCTATGAAACAAAAAGTATTTCATCATCGAATCCTGTGATTGGCTTCTTAGATAGGAATTTTATTAAACCATATTTCTTAACCTCTATCATTTGGGCCATCACTTCCATCTACTGATTCTTTTCTTTGTCCCTTTTTGTCACCTCTACATTCAAACTATCTTTAGCAGTGACAACATCTTCATAGGTTTGACTGAGATCACCTATATATTTGCTTCTGCGATCAATCACTGAATATAACCAGTAGGAATATGCTTCGACAATTGACTTGTTACCTACAATCTATTCCTTCATCTGTAGATTATCTGGAGATTTCATATCAAAGGCCAATGGGGCTATTTGTTTTGTTAAGACATGATCTAGATGATGAATGGAATAAATGTACTCATCCATCTGGGAGATTATTGATTTCATTTCCTGCTTGTCTTTTTCATCTTTCCAGGCCCTTGTTATAATTTTCTTGGTGGAGGATTCTAGATGTTTAACATCGACAACATGAGTCACCACTCCCAGGTCAACCCTTTCAACCTTGAAATCATTAGTTGTTACCTCATCTAAATTCTTCTTATTATTAGGAATGGTAATTTTTGCAAACTAGCGTCCAGTCTTAGCATCTGTGTATATTAGCGCCTCAGTCTCAGGATTTTTAATCTTCACTTCCTTTCCTAAAAGTCTGCTTACCATGTCATTATTAGGAAGAGAAATTGGTACACTACTCCTCTTTTTGCTGATAGAGGTGTCGAGCCATGCTGGTGTATCTGCTGAATCTTTAGCAGGTAGAGTCTGCAACACAATCGAATCAATAGATAGAGTGTCATTGGTGCCCTGTTCTTTTCTCATTCCTCCATCCCCTTCAATGTTATCCAAATTCATCACATCCAGAGTCTAATCTTCCAGTGGGGTTTGTTTCTCCTCAGCAGAGTCCAATTCTACAACTTTGTGGTTGATTGCAACCTTCTTTAGCCTCTTGCTTCTGGAACATGTAGTCCTTGCTGGAATAGGAGATTTTGCTATTGCCGAAGCCTTGTTTGTTAAGTTGACCTCCAAATCAACTGTACGTACAAAATCAAGTTCAATAAGAAAATTAGGAGGAGATGTTTCATTTTGAGAGACAAAGTATCCTAGGTTTGTACATGAGTATCTGGCTCTGACATCTTTAACTTGCCCAATCTTTGATCCCTTATCAATTTTTCTGTTCTTCTGATCACATTAAAAGTTCTGTGTTGAATACTATCCTCTTCTTGTCTATTACAATCTATTTCTGCCAAGGATTTATTCTGTACTCTATTGCTGAATTCAAAATCTAGCACTTCCTCATCTTCATGCTCTATAACTCCTTTAATTCTCATAGGAAGTTTCATTCCCATAATTTTACCCAAAGTGAGGTGGGACCATAATATCTTGCAAACCTTAAATGCATCCTCACAATCCTCCTAGTAGTTTTCAAATTGAGCTATGTGGGTGAATCCTTATTTCATGCCCAGGTAAGACCTAGAAAAACCCTTATTGTCAATTTTCAGACGTGCAATATACATTTTTAGCTTAAAGATCTTGAGTTCTACTGCTAAATTGAGGGCATATGATACAGAATTACAACAATAATGTCCTAATTCCATAGGAAAAGTAATTCCTAAAGGTTGAACTCCTTTTAAGGTTTTATCTATAATTGCCAACTATTTGCAAACCTCTGTGAGTAGTAAGTGATCTAGCACATATCTAGGCAACCTAAAAGGCTCACCCTTGAATCCGCAAACTCTGATATAGGTAAATCTGGGAAATTGAATAAAGAAAATTTAATAAGTTTGAAATAGTTGTATGGCTTCATCAAAAATCCTTTTGTGTAAGCTCCCACATAATTCAAAGACCAGACAGCCCAAAAATACATCATTCACTATGGGGAAATTCTCTGAACATGTTTTCAGCTGCAACAGGGGATAATAACCATAAATTTTAATTTCTGGCATTAAGGGTTCATGAGGCAACCCAGGCCTTTGTTTGGAACTGGCTAGAATGTAAAACAAGAAAGAAGACATGTAGAAGCCTCTCATGCCAACAAAGTTGACCAACCCTTTATGCAATTTTGCGGCAATGAGCTCACCTCAGTCTAGGAATTTCTCTCCTTTTGTTATCACTTGTATATAAAAGAATATCTAGTCTTCTGAATGGAAAGTATGCTGATTTCCCTTAACCCTGTTTAACAGAATAACCAAATCTTTTATTTTAGGGATAAGATGTTTGTGGGTAAGGGGTTTTGGAAGATGGGAACCACCTCTCTTAGAATCTAGCAACTAGGCCTTGGCAATTACATTTCCATATTGTTTCTTATTTTCTGAAAAGAATGAATAAGCCGTAACAATAGTCCATGCTTCATATTCCTCCTTATCTGGGATTCCCATGGTAGACATTACCATTTCCCTATCAATTCTTACTAAAAATTCACCAGAATTAGTGTGAATGCACTTCTAATTTCCATCATAGTGATTCATACATTCCATAACCAGCTTCGGGCATGGGGTCACAATTGGAAAAGTGGTGGCTTCAATCAAACCACTCTGTTTGATTTTATCTGCTATAGAGCCCTTCTTGGGATTTCTTAATCTTCCAAGGATTTCCTCAATAGTCACATTTAGAAGGGCTGTGTCTTCTAACTCTAGAAGAGAACTAACTAGACTAGATGAGGACTTCAAATTAGGCAATGAAGACCTATTATACGTCATCTTATATAACAATTAAAATTCCAGAACAAAAAGACAAGGAATTCAAGAAGAAACTTTAAAACATTTTCTATTCTTCAACATAATGCTTAAGCTAGAAGTTCAGAGTTTGACGACTCACCATAATTCATGAAAATGTCAGTCCTACGACCTTGAATTTACCTCCTTTGTCTCTTTGGCTCCGTGATGACAAAATAAATCTAGACCGAATGAGAAAAATAAATACAACCTTCATTTATAAAGGTAAAAGATCTACCTGGATTCAAGACACGTATAAGATTTCATTTCATCCATGCAAACTAAATGTTGAAGTGATATTATTCTAACATCTCATTAATTAACTATCATCTCACACCCTTCAAGTTTACAAAATAATGATTAACTCTCCCAGAAAAAGGTATGGTTGATTAGAATTTGAGATGCTCCAGCCTATTATTTTATCTGTACCATCATTACCTTCATTTATTATGAAATTTGTTGCAGATCTGAAAAGAAAATCTTTAGATTTGAACTTTTGAAAGTTCAATTGAAAGTTCAAATTGAAAAGATAGACTTGACCAAAGACGCGATGGCTTCTTACATTGATGACAAAGACTCAACTCCTGCTTGCACTTGTGTAATTTAAAATTTGAAAGTTAAATTTAAAGTTCAAATTGAGGAAAACCACCTAAAGAAAAGCTAGTTGGAACGAAGCCGCGACAATGTTAGACGTGCAAGCCAAATTTGAACATGGAAATTTGAAATTTTGAAAGTTCAAAAACTGAAACTTCATAACAAAGAGGAGAAACAAACAAAAAGACATTGGCGAAAGAAAAATTAAAACCAGTGTAACAATCTCTAACATTCTTAGGCTCAAATTCATAGATTAAACAAGGGCTATCTCTTAACTTACTTCTCATCATCATGCCTGCTCTTTTATCTCCAATAATCTGATTCTATGGATGATGTATTCTCACATATCTAGCAAGTTTAGGTTTAGTTATTTCTTCTTCATTGTCTTCCCCTATAGGTTCATTGTGTTCTTGTTCATGATCTTTAGTTTTGGTATTTTCCTAATGCTCGGTCTGTGCTACTTGTTGCCCGATGACATTACCCTGTTGCACGATAACGTTAGGAATCTACATTTGTATAGTATCAGGTTCTTCCATGTAGAAAAATCTATTTTATTCTTCTGGTTCTTTCATGCTATCCTCATCATTTTTCTTAGCAAATTCACCAACTTTCACATTTGTAGTCTCAATGATTTTGTTAGATGTCTTGTTCAAACATTTTTAAGCTTTACTCTTAGTAGAATATCTAAGAAATATTCCTTCATCAATTTTTGAATCAAATTGACCATTTCAATCATCTTTCAGACTATAAAAATGACTACGAAATATTCTAAAATAGCTGACATTAGGTGTATAACCATACCATAGCTCATAAGGTGTTTTATTTGAATCTTTCTTCAGTTGTACTCGGTTCAGTGTGTAAATAACTGTGCTTACTACTTCTCTCCAATATGTTTGTGCAACAATCTTTTCAATCATCATTATTTTGGCACAATCAATAATTGATCTATTTTTTCTTTCAGCAATACTATTCTACTGTGGTGTCCTCGGTGCAGAAACCTGTCTTTTAATTCCATACTCATTACAAAATTTTTTTGAACTCATTAGAAATAAATTCACCTCCTCTGCCAGATCTCAAAAACTTCAGATTTCTTCCAATTTCTTTTTCCACTTTAGCTTTATACCATTTAAACATCTTAAATGCTTCAGATTTTTCTTTTAGGAACATGACAGTCATCATTCTAGAGTAGTCATCAACAAATAAAATAAAGTATCTATCCCCATAATAGCTCTGTGTTCTCATTGGTCCACATAGGTCTGTATGAACTAACTCCAAAATATCATTAGATGAAAAATTCTTGCTCTTGAAACTAGATTTTGACATCTTACCCATTTGACAATTTTTGCACTTTACATGGTCTGGTTTAGATAAGCTCGGTAAGCCTCTAACTTTTATTTTCCTACTAATCTTAATGATGTTGTCAAATTTTTTTATTCTTTTCCAATAAGCAAGTAGTTTCAGTAGTGCCAAGGTAGAATAGGTTACCTTCAAATTGTTCACCAGTGCCAATCAATTTTCCTGTTCCATCATAGATTCTAGCTTTTCTATTTTCAAATGCAACTCGGTGACATGTGTTATTCAACTGTGAAACACTCAAAAAATTGTAATTTATTCCTTTTACCCAATATGCATTTTCACATTTGATTTGATTGTTCAGCATAATAGTACCTTTTCCTTTCACTTAACAAGGTGTATCATTTCTCATTATTATAGATCCACCATCATAATGTTCAAGAAATTCAAAATTTCCTTTATCTCTAGTCATGTGATGTGTATAGCCACTATCAATAACCTAAATATCATGTTTACTAACTTTATAAATAAGTGATGTTTCTACATACCTTTCAACTTCATCTGAATCAACATTCAAAGCTACAAACACTATCTCAATATCTTCATCACTGTCAGATCCACTGCCATTATCTTTATCTTCAATAATGTAACAAGCTTTCTTACCTTTATCCTTGTAATCTTAGTTATCTCTTCTATCATATTATCGGTTTCTTCTATAGTCTCATTCATCCTTTCTGTCATTAGATCTATCATTTCTTTCATCATTATTTCTATTAGGGCATCTTGCACCAAAATGGCCAATCTCTTTACAGTTAAAATATATCAAAGGTAGTTTACCTTTATATCTTCCTTTTCCTTTGTGAAATCTTCTAACCATTAAGGTTTCAAGCTCATCAAGTTCCTTGTCATCACTATCACTGTCACTGTTATTTATGATTATGTGTTTGCTACTAGATTTACCAATTTTCAAAGTATACATAAATGGCACAATACTGTTATAAAAGTTATTCAACTCAAAAGAAATCAATCTTCCAACAAGACTATCAACAGTAATGCTATTTCCAGGTGTTGCTCTCATTTCATGTATTGTAGGGACTCTTATAGAATAAATAGGCAATAGATTTCTAAGAATATTACTCACAATAGTGTCTTCATCAATGGTTCCACCAGATCCTTGAATAGCATTCACAACTTCCTTAAGTTGAGTAGTGTACTGTGTTATGTTCTCTCCTTCCTTCATTCTCATATAATCAAACTTTCCTCGAAGACTTTCAACTTTAGCTCTTAGTACATTTGCATCTCCTCCATAAAATAGTGAAAGCTGATCCCAGATCTGCTTCGTAGTTGTACATGTCTTGATGTCCTCAAATTCTTCATCAGTAAGTGAAGAAGCAATCTCCACCATTATAAGGTTATGTTCATGTTTCTCTTTCATTTGATTAACAATCAAAGGTATAGAAGGTAGGATGAATTCATTGTCCAGATAATCTGTAGTGTTGTCTCCAATCCCTGATAGGTATAGTCTTATTCTGATTTTCCATGTCAAGAAGTTATCCTTGTTCAGCTTCGGTGTGTCTCTCTTATACATCTTGTGATCTTTAGTTTAATTCCTTCAAAACTTTCTTCTAAGCATTGCATGCTCTGATACCAATTATTAGAATATATGAGGGGGGAGGGGGTTTGAATCAACTAGAATCAGTTTCCTCACAATTATCCTATAGTCCCAAATTCCTCTAGATGCATATCAAAACAAATTCAAACATATAATTCAGCTCGGTGAAATGTATTCAGTATCTCAAACTACTATCAATAGTGTTTATCGAATGTTAGTAAATTAATACTGTGATAACCGATCTAGGTCAATAAAGTAAAGTGTAAAGTAAAATAACAATCCAGAACATTCATGCACATTGACTCATATATTTTTAACGTGGAAACCCTGCTAAGGTAAAAACCACCTGGGACCGGTAACCCAAAATATTTTCACTCTTCTGAAGTGAGCTTGGTGAAGAGCCAACCTTGTTAAAGGTTACAATGCACATTGTTAAATGTGACCTAGTTAGAGGATTTACAACTAACGGTTCTCTCTTGACCATGCATTCACTATGGGGTGAACAAGGAAACACTCAACATTCTTTGAATGTCATAATAAAGACTTTTACTGTCCTACTCGGTTAAGAGATTTATCTATAACAATAGTTAAATTGATACAATAATGATCTGATTCAAATACAACTCTATTTTGCAGATTTTCAGATTTATGCTAAGTGCATAATACCTCTAATCAATTTGTTCACTTCAGTTCATCTGATTCACCATACTTTGTTATGCTCAATAATGCTCTTTCCTCTATTTTCTCGGTGATGTCTGTAGAAAACGCTCAGTTTGGTATTTAACTACTTTGATCAGTCATGCATAAACTTCACATGTGCGCTTTAGTTGTATACATGATTCAAAATGAATCTCTTGTCTCTTATATAGACATCATGTCTCATTTAATTTTCATCCTTCATATTTTTATGCTTAATCTCCATCATTGATTTTTCTGTTTGATCCTTCCTTGGCAGTTGTGTTAAAAAACACGTTTCAATGTTTGTCATCTGATCTTCATTGAATTTTCATAACTATTTGATCAAAATAACAAACTTTATCTTTTACCTCAAAATAATCAATTGCCAGCTCAACATTCTAGTTGGCCTCAGTTTAAATTAATTGCTTGGTCAATACCTTGTTGTGTCGGTGATCCCTAGCTTGGTTATCACTGTTCTCGGTATACACTGTGTTTTACTCGGTGTTCACTGTCTCTCGGTGTATACATAACCTATCATTTTATGACCACATAAATTTTTTTTTTTTTTTCAGCTCTTCAATACATAATAAATATTCTCCCCCATTAAAATACTCAAATAAGTTGACATCAATGACAATACATTAACTGATAATTTTTATCATCACATCTGCAACTTAGTTGAATATCACCAAATGAATTCAAACATACAATCAATTGTAGTTCATCAATTATAACCAATCATCTAATGTAAACATCTTAGAATAATAAAACCACAAAATATAAACATCTCTACTACTAGTTTTGCTATCATAATTCATATATTAATAGGATAAAACCTACACTGATGTGGTTTTACTGATGTACAACATGAGAAAAGAGCTCTAACCTCAAGTTCTGTCACCTCACTGAAATTAAACACTGCTTGATACTAAACACGGGCCATGATGGCAAATTCAAATGACAAAATTGCAGTATATTTCCTCCATGGTAAGATTTACACTATTCTAGTTGCATATAAAATGCAAGCTCATTTATTAATTTTTATCCAACAACTTGTCCAAGACAATGATGGTTTCTTGCAACTTTCCTATTCTGAGAAATTCATTTTCCATCATCTTTTTAAGGTACTGTTATTGCATAGAAATCTTCACTACATCCGTTCCCTTTCCTAATTGATATATACATTCAATTGTTAATCCCTAAGTTTTGTTGATGATTAGTGACCAACACTTAGTCATTTACTTGGGCAGTTTTAGTTGGTTATCACTATGGCCGAGCTAAAACAATTCAAGTCCGAACAACATTGCCGAGAAAGTATACAGGTTGCCGAGTTACATCATGCCGAGCTGAGTAGAATATTTAAGTGCCGAGTGACAGAGATGTTAAGTGCCCAGTAGAACAATTTTTTCATACATGTCAGGATTGATTCAAACTTTGAGGTAAAATGTTTAGGCCAACTTGTATGAGCTTTGGGCCGACATACATAAACATTTAATATTTATCTACGAAGTTATTTACACATTTAATTTTTTTTATCATATGCATGGCATGTAGCCAATCAGAAAAATTGAATGCCTTGGAGGCATAAATATTAGATCTTGATCGTTGATCTAGATCTCGCTAATAGATTTGTAAAGACATATAAGATTGCTTCTAACCCTATTATTAGAATATAAAGAGAAGGGTTGTGTGTTCATCAGAGATAAATAGTGAGTTATTATGTGAAGAAGCTTAGATCAAGAAGAATGACAGAGCAGTGAATAGCAGAGAAAAGACATATCAGATTGTGAGATCATAGAAGGTATTGGAAAGAGAAGATCCGTCATCAGCATCTGAGTGCATAATGAAGGATCACTACTTGAAACATTCTAACAAGTGTATCAGGTTAAATATCCTAACAGGATGGTTCTAACAGACCTTCTTTAAATCTCTTAGCCGAGTGCTTACTTTATTGTAAGTTGAAATCCTTTCACAAGGTAGATTGTAATGATATTTAGCTCTTAATTGAACAAACCTTTAACCAAGTAGATTGAATTTTGTAATCAAAACTCTTGTAGCCCTAACAGGCACACTTTATTGCTGCAGTAGTGAAGATTTTGTGGGTGTTATCCCCACCCCGGTTTTACCTATTTGGGTTTCTGTGTTACCAAAATTCTGTGTTATGGGTTATATATTTCATGTTGTGGATGCTATCTAATGTTAGGTTAAATTCATATATGTATGAATGTGGATCAATTTGTTTTAAGTGATTAAGTTTTAAGATCTGATTCACCCCCCCTCTCAGTATCTTGCTTTCCCAATATTTTACTTCCAACAATTGGTATCAGAGCACAGTTCTCCTATAAAAGCTTTTAATCATCTTGTGAGTACAAATATTGAGATGGAGGTTTACAAGTTGGGTAAAGTCATTGAGAATCAGAAGATTGAGATTCATCTAGCATTACATCAGCTTGAGACAACAATACAGGAGTTGAGGAAGTCATTGACATCTAGGAAATATTTGGCCAAACAAATGAATGATACTCATTATCAAGAAGATGACACTACAAATCTATTTCAGAATGGAGATTCTACTGAGAGCGATGTAGCAATTGCAGATTTACTGGAAAAGAACAATACTCTGTGTGAGGAAGTCAGGAGCTTCAAAAGAGAACAAGAAATGCAGACAATAAGACTATGTGAAGTAGTGGAACAAAATAAGAAAGTTGAAGATGACAAAGCTATGGCAGAAGAAGATAAAAGAGTGATAACTGTCAGACTAGATGAAAGGACACATGATGTGCAAATGATGACAATAAATCAGGTTGACATGGAAAATCAACTGCTACTTGCAAATCAGGAGATTAGTAGGAAAGATATGGAAATAGTGAATTTGAGATCTGAGAACAATCAATTGAAAGATGATTTGAGATCTGAGAAGGAACTGAATGAAAGGTTGAACAAACCTAATGAAGCCTTGACTCATTTTGAGAATCTGATGGAAGCATCAAGGAGACCAAAAGATTCTTCTGGATTAGGTCACACTGAACCAAAGACATCTATTGAGAAAGGAGAATGATCTAAGAATGGTGAAAGGAGGAATGCAAAGACAAAGAACAACAAACTTGTATGCCACCACAATGGAAAACCAGGTCATACAACAAACATTTTTCGAAGCAAGAAAGGTAAGTCCAATCCTAAACCTAAGTTCAATGGTTACTATTTTAATTGTAAGAAGTTTGGACACAAAGCACATGAATGCTGGGCTAAAGAAAATGATGCACCTCCCAAACAAAGATTCAATGGTTATTGTTACAAGTGTCAGCAATGTGGTCATAAAGCACAAGATTTTAGATCCAATGCTAAACAACAATGGACATCTAAGACACAAAAAAAAGCACCTAGGAAAGGCAACACTTACAATTGGGATTATAACACAAGGAAAAGTTTTCATTATTGTGAAAAATATGGACATGCACCTGAAGATTGCTTAAAGACACATTTCAGAGGAAAATCTAAGAGTTGGATGAATGGAAGCCTAGTTTGCTTTAGTTTTTTGAAGATTGGTCACACTAAGAGAGAGTGTAGGATAAGAGTACCTACTTCTACTGTTGAGGAAATTAGAGCATAGATGAACCAGACATGGGTAAGGAAAATAGAGCCGAGCAGTAGTGAAACTATTGAAGCCAAGGTCACCCAATCCAATGGATCAGGTGATCACACCATCTCTAACTAAGCAATAGAGGTATGTAAGGAACTGCATTTAAATTTCAAATCTTACATTAGTTCCTAATATGTAAATGTGCCAAAGTCCATATTTGCATATGTTGAGATGCACCAGGACATGTTTGTGACAAATTCCGAGAAGAGTTAACTGCACTATAGGTGCTGAGCTGGTTGGAGGAGTAAGTTTTTTGATGGCCGAGTATGGTAAGACGAGTGGTATGAAAGTCGCGTTAGTCAGCCAATGACAACTAGTTTGCACTAACCCAATGGGCATAAAATTTATTACTTACCTAGCTTGACCTTTCGAGTCTATATAAGGACAAATTGTTTGTTCTTTATTTTACCTTGCAATTTTTAGTATTTAGAGAGCAATTGAAGAAGTTGCAGAATTGATCTTAGCAAAGTTTGTATTGAAGATCTTGCCAGCGTGCCGTCAGAAACCCTAAGGTGAATAGTGAGAAGTGCTACTTGCTGAGGTACCCTATTCTTCATTTTTGAACCCTAACTTTAGAGATTATGGCTGCAAGTTCTTCCGCACCAGTCAAGGGTATGGAGAAGGAGCTGAAGAAAGTTCAGCTGGTGAGAAGTGATGCGTGTGCACCTCCTAACTTCTGAGTCATTCCTAAAAGTGAAATTTTAGGTGATCTGAATGGATCCCTCTCATCTATTCCACCAAAGGTACTCATGATCCATGATGTTAGAGCTTTTTACATGGTTAAGATCGGTGAAGTAGGTGATAGTGAATTGAGGAAATCCTACAACAATTTGTGCAAAAATGGAGTTCTGAAGGAAAAATTCAAGCATTTAGTCAACAAAGGGTTAACTCATGCCCTAGATTTTCCACTAGAATTCAAAGTTGAATGGATTAAGGTTTTTCTAAGCCAAGTTCATGATATGCATATGTGGCTGGACAATGGACCAGTTAGGATCACTAAAGACATTATTCACCAAGTAACTAGATATCTTATTATCAGCGGAAAATGGATGATGAGAGATCAAAGTAAGGAAGATATAGCAGCTAACACAGGAGCTATCTGGAACAACAAAGGTATGACTATCTCTACAATTGAAGATTTAGAACTTGACTTTGGAGTGGGAGTGATTGCACATAATTTCTATCAGTCGAGCTGACTGCATAGTGTTCTCTACACAACTATGGATGAAGCATGGAAGATAGTTAAAAGGAATCACACCTACGACCTTGCCAAGCTGCAGTTGACGCAACTAGCCAAGAACCTATTATCGATCAGACTAGCTAAGAGCTCATTATGTAAGTTTGGTTCCCTACTAGTTTGCATATTCTTCTATATACAGAATTCATTTCCTACACTGGGAAATATTGTTTGGAAGAAGGATAGACCTATTACTGTATAGATTAGTGAATGTATTCAACAATTAAGTAGTAATTTCAATAGTATTATGGGAAACTACTTTGTGGAATTCAAAAAGAGAATGAGGTTGAGGACTAGAATTCCTAGTTCACTAGTGGAAAAGCACTATGAGGAGATATGTTTTCTAGTTGACATAGATTACACATACATTCAGGCTGTGACACCTAGGGTATAATGGCTAGAGCCATTTCCCTATGAAGTTAACATTGATGAAACACCAGCAGCTATCACAACACTCCTACCAGAGGAGATTGATACAACAGTAAAGAGATTTGTAAATTATGATGAAGCTAAGGAAAAGATATCTATGAATTTAAAGGTATGAACCATGGAGAGAAAGAGGAAAAAGATTGTGAATAATCTAAAGAAAATGGTTGGATTGCCGAGTGATGAGGAGCCAGAGGATACACCTCTAGACCTATCTACTGGACAAGGAGAAGATATATCTGAAGAAGAAGAAGAAGAAGAAGAAGAATTAAGTGAATTTGAAGAAGAGATTCCTGTTAAGGCAAAAGGAAAGAAACCAATAGTAGCCAAGGTAACTAAGCCTATCCAAGCAAAACCTAAAGTTACCCCTCCCATTGCCAATAGTCCAAGAACAAGGGCATCTACTACTACATCTCCAGTTGTGAAAACAAAAGTATATGCAAAGAAGAAGGTTGGAGAGAGTAGTTCTGGATCAAAGACTCAATTTGCAACAAAGGCTGTGCCAAGCCTACAAGTAAAGAGACCAAGAAGGAAACTACATTTGGATCTAGAAAGTGATGAAGAAAAAACTAAAAATGATGAACCCAACAACATACCAACTACACCATTCAAAAGACCCATTGATATTAATGAGGTATGTGATAATTTGAGGAAGTTTGCAGGGTTATCTGGTTTTAAGTTTATCAAGTATGAGAAATTGAATGTAGAAGATAAGCACAAAGTTCAGGAAGCTCTACTAGATATGTTGAGCACTTTCAAGTTAACTCCTATAGAGATAGGAACCAATGTACCGACTGAACTATACGAGTCTCTATCTAGAAAATGGGAATTTTCACTTACTACTAAGAGACAGATTAGAGAAGGTACATTAGCTAAGGTCATTCCTAAACTGACTAAGAAACAGAGAGATAAATTTGTTGAGGAGTAAAAGCATAAATTTAAACCTAAACTCAGAGGATATGGTGTTTTGAAAAATGATATTGAAAGTGTAGTATAGCAGAGTACTAGGATATGGAAGGAAATCTTTGGATTGGTATCTCCACAAGAGAAGAAGACTAATGAAGGAACATCTAAGAAGAAGGATAAAGAAGTTGAAACCACCCCTGCAACAGATAAAGCAAAAGAGAAAATTGCTACTAATCCTGACAAGACTGAAGTAGAACCAAAAGAACAAACATATACAGTAAACACTGTTGATCTGAAAATAGACAGTCCAATTGAAAACACAATTGATGACTCTAGCAATTTGAATGCCGAGGGTCAGGGTGAGCTGAGAGATACAAGTATAGAATCACCTATTAAGGCTATTGAGGCTGAAGGAGAGAAGAGTATAGAGAAAGATGAAGAGAAAACTCAAGAGAAACCTAAATATAAAATTGAACAAAAGGAAGCCAAGAAGGAGAAGACAGATGAACAAGAGGTAAATACACAAAATCCACCTATTTTAGAGGTTGTGAAAATAGTATTAGATAGTGGAGAGGAGATGAGGGATACTGAAAATGAGCCTAAGGAACAAGAGGCAGTGTAAGTGTTGGTTGATTTACCACACTCTGCATCATCTACTCCCACTGTACCTAAAACAAGAGGTATACCTGATAACAGGAAATTTTGACTGAATTGGAAGATGCAATGGTGATTGCTACTGACACAAGAAAAGGTATTGAGGAAACCAAGCCGAGCAGTAGCTCACCTAAATTTAAGAGGAGGAAATTTATGAAGAAGAAGTCTCCCACTCTTAATGTCACATTAGATGAAGTGATTGTGATTCCACAATGGGATCCCAATTTGTTATCTTATGAACAAATTGAGACTCTTCAAGAATTACTCAAGAGGAAGAAAAAGAAGGAAGAAATGAAAAGAGATCAAAAGCAAAAGCAGGTGTTACATGACATCAAGGATATATTTGTAAAAGCTTTTGACATGGAAGATGAAAATCCTCAAGCTCCTATTCTTGAATAGTTAGTTCATATTGTGTAGAAGGTAAATGAT
The DNA here is from genome assembly GCA_018584345.1 of Thuja plicata. Classification (NCBI taxonomy): domain Eukaryota; kingdom Viridiplantae; phylum Streptophyta; class Pinopsida; order Cupressales; family Cupressaceae; genus Thuja; species Thuja plicata. The sequence goes on along the minus strand of MU226063.1, from coordinate 739,310 downwards.
GACAACATTGAATCAAATGAGAAGTTATTGCAATGGTCTAAGAGGAAATTTGAGAACAAAGTACTGGCAAAAATATCAGAAGAGATTGCAACAAAGCAGGTTGAGCTTTCTTCTCTTGTAGAAATTTTGGAGGAAGTTGCAACTAATGGTTATTCTTTGTATAAGAAGTTATGTGTTGTAGAATTCTTCACAAAGGATAATCTATAGGCTATAGAGAAATTTCAATTAGACTTGAAGTCAACTGGGAGTTCATTGAGTATGGAAGCTAGCACTAGCTCCTTACATTTTAACAGATTGACTAATGCACAAAGGAGAATAGCCGAGCTCATGGCTGAAGATGGTCAGCTAAGGGCCAAATTGATTTCTATTCAGACAAACCTGATACCTCATATGGAGGTAATTTAGAAAGAACTTTTTGTTGGAGATTTGATTCTGAATAGTTGATTGATTGTATGTTTGTCATTGATGACAACATATAATACACAACAACACTTCTGTATGTAATTATCCATATGATGACATGAAGACTTGCGTGGATAGAT
>MU226063.1:683413-708490 GCA_018584345.1 Thuja plicata | reverse complement strand
CCTTAGCCATAGCTACCACCTCTACCTGTCCTTTCAAAGCCCATTTTTGGGAAACAAAAGCCCTAACCACTTCGATGTTAGGTCTCACTCCTACAAATCTACCAACCAGCGAATTTTTCATTCTTGCAATAGAAAAATCGATGGTCTGGTCTGGGATTTCAATAGCAAAGCTTCCCTGAGAAGGTTTTGAAATGTTCTTCACCAGAGGTAAAGAAGATTTAATTGTTGGTTTAATGCCAAATAGAGACGCCCATTTCCTCGTTTTCCCCAGCCCAGCCTCCTGTCTGGGACCCCCTCCTGGGTCCTCTGGTGCCTGTCCCGCATCGGGATCCAATCTTGTGATCTCGATGTCCTTCCCATCATTTCGCTTGCTACGCTCAGAGGATTCTACCTCCTCCTGAATTCTCCCGCCCAAATTCAAAGTTGAATCCGGACGCTCCCACTCCCTCCCTCGCTCCCTCCCTCACTCCATTGGAAGAAAAAGATCAAAGGGGGAGATTGTTAATCCCTATGTTTTGTTGATGATTAGTGACCAACACTTAGTCATTTACTTAGGTAGTTTTAGTTGGTTATCACTATGGCCGAGCTAAAAAAATTCAAGGCCAAACAACATTACCGAGCAAGTATATAGGTTGCTAAGTTACATCATGCCAAGTCGAGTATAATATTTAAGTGCCGAGCGACAAAGATGTTAAGTGACGAGCATAACAATTTTTGCATACATGTCAGGATTGATTCAAAATTTGAGGTAAAATGTTTAGGCTGACTTGTATGAGCTTTGGGCCAACATATGTAAGCATTTAATATTTTTCTATGGATTTATTTATGCATTTAATTGATTTATCCTATGCATGACATGGAGCCAATCAGAAAATTTGAATGTCTTGGAGGCATAAATATTAGATCTTGATCATTGATCTAGATCTCGCTAACATATCCGTAAAGACATATAAGATTGCTTCTAACCCTATTATTAGAATATAGAGAAAAGGGTTGTGTGTTCATCAGAGATGAACAGTGAGTTATTGTGTGAAGAAGCTTAGATCAAGCAGAATGATAGAGCAGTGAATAGAAGAGAAAAGACATAAGATTGTGAGATCACAAAAGGTATTGGAAAGAGAAGATCCATCATCAGCATCTGAGTTCATAATAAAGGATTACTACTTGTAGCATTCTAACAAGTGTATCAGGTGAAATCTCCTAACAAAGTGGTTCTAACAGACCTTCTTTAAATCTCTTAGCTAAGTGCTTACCTTATTGTAAGTTGAAATCCTTTCACAAGGTAGATTGTAATGATCTTTAGTTCTTAACCGAACATACCTTTAACTAGGTAGATTGAATTTTGTAATCAAAACTCTTGTAACCCTAACAGGCACACTTTATTGCTACAGTAGTGAAGATTTTGTGGGTGTCATCCCCACCCTAGTTTTACCTATTTAGGTTTCTGGGTTACCAAAATTCTGTGTTATGGGTTATATATTTCATGTTGTTGATGCTATCTGATGTTAGGTTAAATTCATATATGTATGAATGTGGATCAATTTGTATTAAGTGATTAAGTTTTAAGATCTGATTCACCCCCTCTCAGTATCTTACTTTCCCAATATTTTACTTCCAACATCAATAAGTGTCATAAAGTCACGATCTCTAAATGGAAACCATTCTGCATCAAATTTTCCTAAATCCTATCACTTCTCCAATTGGGACTTTCTCCAACATTTCTCTCTAACCATAGCTTTTTTTTATCCCCTACCGTAGCATGAATCATCCCATTTATGGTCAAGGTCCTGATGGAAAGTTCACATCCAAAATGCTATAAAGCTCAATAATCAAAACCCATTTATGTGCAGAAAAAAACAATTACTTTTAACATATGTTGAAATGATAACCAAATATTGGAGTAGTATATTATTTAACATTTATTTCTTGATTTGAACAATTAGTAATAGTAGGCCAGAAATGGCCTAAAAATCATCAATTTATTACAAAATTAATTTCAAAATGTGATGGGATTTGACTATAGAAGCCCTTTGCCTCCAATTTTTTCATAAGCTGCATTGCTTGATGAGATTTACACTTCCTTTAATGTCTCTTCACCAATACATAATAAGTTTGACTGTCAGAAATACAATCCCTAGAAAGCCTGTGATATATGAACTTTTGAGCAGCTTTGAGCCATTCTTTATGAGGAAAAAAATGATACTTCTCTTCCCTTTGTGATGCAGGAGAATCCTTCCATGGTTATTGATTTTAAACAAGATTATAAAAATTTTTTTGGAGACCTATTTTTAACACCATTTGCAGTATCTGATCTTTATTATCTGGTAGAGTATAATAACAAAATTTAATAATATTATATTTTTTTAGATGTAACGGTTGCAGGGATAGTGATGATGACATGTAACTGAATGAATTTTTGAAGATGTTAAGTTGATCACCTAAATGAAAAAGGATAATGAAAGACATTAAATTAGTTAATGAATTGTATTGTCATTGATGTCAACCTGATATAATCTAATCAGTTATAATCATAGTGTCAAAGACTTCAGAGAATCAGAGAGATAAAGATTATGCTTTCAGTAATGCATAAAAAGACAAGCATTCACAATGTGACTTCAAACATCGACAGCTAGTGGAACTCGACAAACAGAGATTACCGAAAGTCAAGTCACAGTGATGCCCGAGCAAGAACACCAATGAGCTTTACCGACAAGAAAAATCACAAGCAGAACCGACAGCCAGTATCAATGTGTAAACCGATGGAGAAGCCCGAGGAGAATGGGAGTGTTGATCAAAGCTATCAAAGAGTTAAAACATCGAAATTAACTTGAGTTCAGAAATGAAAAAATATCTAGCTGGCAGAGATAAATATGGACTTAACTCGTAGTTATCATTGTTTTCATTGACAAGATAAAGTCAGAGATAAGTAAAGGATTTAAAGCTATTTTGTCCAGTTGGCAAGAAGATCTGTGTGAGATAAAACAAGAGTTTTTCTTTAAATCTAATTGGCTAAGATTGCAAATCATGCCAAGATCAAAAAAATTGAGAACCTAACAATGGTGATATTATTTCTATAAAGAGACAACTTAATTCATTATGAATAGAGGGTGAATGAATGAAAAAGAGGACACTGAAGAGAAATTAATGAAGAGAAATTTCATACAGTCCTGATCATTCAAGCTGAGGAAAGAGCTAAAGTTTTCTGCAGATACTGAGCAACAGAGCACAACATCACCGAGCAGAAATAAAGTGGAGAAAAGGTATTAAAGAGACATATTGATCAAATTAGTTTTATGAGATTACAATAGATTTGAAAATTTACAAGTATAATTTGTATATGTGAATAGATCACACTGTTTCATTTAAAACCATTGATATAGAAAGTATCTTAACCGAGTGGGATTTAAAGATCCTTTATATATTGAGATACATCCCAAGGAGTATCAAAATTTTTGATCATGGGGATAGAATAAGATGCCAGATACCTATTGATAGGCCAAGAGAGTGTTTGATCAAGGAAGGTAGCATAGAGATGCCTGATATCAAGTGACATACTAAAATTTTAAATCCTCTAACAAGGTCACACCTAATAGTGTGTTTGTAACCTTTAACATGGTTGGCTCTTCACAGAGCTCACTTCAGGAGAGTGAAATTTTTTGGGTTACCGGTCCCAAGTGGTTTTTCCCTTAACATGGTTTCCATGTTAAAAATCCACGTGTCAATGTATTTATGAGTCATTACTTTAGTATTTTTCATTACACATAGCTAATCTGGATTGATCGGTATACTCTAGATAATTTACTATCTTTCAGTAAATTAATAGACTGCTATTCGGTAAACATACAGTATAAGGTTTAACAAAGAATTCTGAGTAGTAGTAATTTGATAATTGTAATTGAAGGTATTCATCTTATAGGACTAAAGATAACTAGAGGCTTAATATTGTTGTACTAAGTTTTTGGGTTGATTATTGGAATATTTTTGAGGCCACTGATTCACCGCCCCCTCTCAGTTATTACTAACAATTGGTATTAGAGTTTGTGTGCTTAGAAAGGGAGTTTAAAAGCTCAAGCAAAAGATCACAAGATAAACAGACGAGATGTGCCCAAGTTGAATAAAGATAACTTCACATCATGGCAAAGCAGAATAAGACTCCACCTATCAAGTATTGGAAATGATGTTACTCAATACCTTGATAGTGAATATGTGTTGCCTACATGACCTCATAATCTTGAGCAATTAAGAGTAAAGTGTGAGCATAACTGCATGATGATAGAACTTGCATCATCACTCTCTGGTGCTAAGTTTAAAGATGTCAAAACCTCCACCTCTTCAAAGCAAATGTGGGATAAGTTAAAGCTGGTACATGGAGGAGATGCCAATGTACTAAGAGCCAAGGCAAAAATCCTAAGAGAGAGGTTTGATGACCTAAGGATGAAAGAAGGAGAAAATATCACTCAGTATAGCTATAGAATCAAAGAGGTAGTCAATGCTATCTGAGGAGTTGGAGGTGTACTTGAAGAAGAAATAGTGGTAAGTAAAATCTTAAGAACCTTACTGCTTATATATGCTATTAGAGTTTCTGCTATTCAAATAATGAGAGCAGTTGCAAACAATACAGTTACTCTAGATAGTCTAATAGTAGACTGATTTCATTTGAAATGAATAACTTTGATAATAGTATCTTACCATCTATAGAATCCACATTCAAATATTCTTTAAAGATAAGCAATTCAAGTCGTAGATATGCTATTAGAAATGATAGTGACAGTGATAATGAGGATCAAGGACTTGATGAGATTGAAGAACTAATGGCCAGAAGATTGCAGAGAGGCAAAGGTACACAGGTAAATTACCACTTGTATGTTTCAATTGTAAAGATTTTGGACACTTTGCTGCAAGATGTCCAAATAGAAGAAAAAGTGTCAAAGGAAATGATAGATCATATGAGAAGAAGTTTGATAGAGGTGAGAACAAAGATTACCAAACCAACCATCAATCTGACAAAAGAGATACCCAAGACTACAAGGACAAAGGGAAGAAAGCTTGTTACCTAGCTGATGACACTGACATTGAATTAGAAGAAGACATTGAGATGATATTTGTAGCCATGAAGGATGATTCAGAAGACGAAGAAGAAAGGTATGTAGAAACTACACTCATATCTAAAGTTAGTAAGAATGATGTCTGGATCATAGATAGTGGCTGCACTCACCATATGACCGGTGATAAATAAAAGTTTGAGACTTTTGAATACTATAATGGTGGTTGAGTGAGAATGGGAAATGATACACCTTGTCCAGTTGAAGGTAAAGGAACTATAATGTTGAATAACCTGATCAAATGTGAAAATGCTTATTGGGTAAAAGGATTGAGTTATAATCTATTAAGTGTTTCACAGCTGAATAATATAGGTCACTGAGTGGCATTTGAAAATAAGAAGGCAAAGATCTTCAATGAATCAGGAAGGTTGATTGGAACCGATGAGCAGACAAAAGGTAACCTTTTTTATCTTGATGAAACTAACACCACTTGTTTAATGGCTAGAAATGAAGACATATGGTTGTGGCACAAAAGATTGTGTCATGTAAATTTTTACAACATGATAAAGATAAGCAACAAAAGGAATGTCAGAGGCTTACCAAGAATGACTAAGCCTGAGCATATCATGTGCAAGAATTGTCAAAAAGGTAAGATGAAAAAGTCTAGTTTCAAGAGTAAAACCCATACATCTAATGCAATTCTAGAATGAGTCCATATAGATCTATGTAGACCCATGAGGACAAAGAGATACTATGGAGATAGGTATTTTATTCTCTTTGTTGATTGTTATTCTAGAATGATGACAGTCATGTTCTTAAAAGATAAATAGAAAACATTCAAGATGTTTAAATGGTATAAGGCTATGGTAGAAAAACAAAGTGAAAAGAAATTGAAATTCTTAAGGTCAGATAGAGGAGGGAAATTTACTTCAGAAGAAGTCACTAACTATTGCAATGAGCATGGAATTAAAAGTTAGGTTTCTTCACCAAGAACACCATAGAAAAATGGAATTGCTGAAAGGAGAAACAAATCAATTGTTGACTGTGCAAGAACATTGATGATTGAGGAGAGAATCACTCAAAATTTCTAGAGGGAAGCTGTCAGTATTTCTATCTACACATTAAACATAGTACAATTGAAGAAGGATACAAAGAAGACACCCTATGAGCTTTGGTATGGTCATACACCCAATGTAAGTTACTTCAGAATCTTTGGTAGTCAATGTTATATTTTGAAGGATGATAGAAATGGAAAAATTGATTCCAAAAGTGATGAAGGTATATTTCTAGGGTACTCAACCAAAAGCAAGGCTTATAAATGTCTTAACAAGTCATCTAACAAAATCATTGAAAGTGCAAATGTGAAAATAGATGAATTTGCAGAAAAGAATGACAAGGAAAGAAAAAAAGAACTAGAGGAATACAAAAGGTTTGTTTATAGAGAACCTAACACTCTACTCAAGAAACAATGTATCGCTCTTAAGAAATAGAATACTGCACCCAAGCATCAGGCTGCAATTATCAAAAATCAAGAAAATCCTCAAGATGATGTTCCGAACAATGGAGATCAGAATGAAGGTCAAGAAGATGATCAGAATGATGAACAAAGGGATGAACCGAAACTTTCCAAGTATGTCAGAAGACATCATCCACATAATCAAATCATAAGAGACAAGAAGGCTGGAACAAGAACACGAAGTAAGCCACTAAACACTAGATGTTTGCTTTGTGATTTTGAGCCTAAATCTGTTAATACTGCACTTGAGAATGAAGAATGGGTCAGCGCTATGAATGAAGAAATAGAAAAGATTGAGAAGAACAATACATGGACACTAGTACCAAGACCATATGACAAGAATTTCATTGGTACCAAATGGAAATTTAGAAATAAGTTGAATGAGAATGGAGAAGTCACAAGAAATAAAGAAAGGTTAGTATGCAAGGGATATGCACAAGAAGAAGGTATCGATTATGGAGAAACCTTTGCACCCGTTGCTAGAATAGAAGGAGTTAGAATATTAATTTCTTATGCTACATTTAAAGGATTCAAGGTATACCAGATGGATGTCAAATCTGCATTCCTAAATGGAATGCTGGAAGAAGAGGTATACATTGAACAATCATAAGGGTTTGTTGATCTAGACAAGAGAAACATGGTATGTAGAATACATAAAGCCTTGTATGGATTAAAAAAAGCACCTAGAACATGGTATGAAAGAATTCACTCCTATCTCATTAGCATAACATTTGTTAGAGCAAGTGAAAATAGAAATCTGTACTTAAAAGAAGATACCAATGGCAATATTCTGATTGCTGAAATTTTTGTTGATGATATCATTTTTGGGGGAAATGAATTGTTATGCAAATCCTTTGCTAATGAAACGAGCAAGGAATTTGAAATGTCTATGTTTGGGGAGATCAAATTCTTTCTTTGTCTACAAATTCTTCAACAAGATGCAAGCATATATATTACTCAGTCCAAGTACATCAAGGAAGTGCTGAAGATATTCAAGATGGAAGATTCCAAACCAGTTGGAACACCTATGGCTACCAGACGTAAGCTGACAAAAGAAGACAAATCAAATGAGGTAAATCAAACATTGTATAGATCAATGATTGGAAAACTAATGTATGTTGTTCATACCAGACCAGATATAGCACATGCAGTTGGAATAGTTACAAGATTATCTGCTAATCCCAAAAAATCACATATGACTACTGTCAATAGAATTCTGAGATATCTGAAGAACACCGAGGATTATGGCTAATGGTCTAAAAGAGAAGAAAATTTGAGCTACAAGTCTATATAGATGCTGATAGGGCTGGAAACATTGATGATCAAAAGAACACAACTGGAGGAGCATTCTTCATGGGTGATAGACTTGTCACATGGATCATCAAGAAGAAAGAATGCATCTCTCAGTCAACTGCAGAAGTAGAGTATGTGGCTGCTATTGCGAATTGCTCAAATATTGCATGGATCAAAAGGTTGCTAGAAGGTATGAATATGAAGATTCTTGAACTAGTAATTATCTATTGTGATAACACCAGTGCAATTAACATTTCTAAGAATCTAGTCATGCATGCTAAGACTAAGCATATTGCTATCAAGTACCACTATCTAAGAGAACAAGTGCAAGCAAAGGAGGTGATGCTGGAATATGTTAAATCAAAGGAATAATTAGTTGATATATTCACCAAGCCATTATTGAAAGATACATTTGAGTACCTGAGACAGAGACTAGGGGTCCAACCCTTGTCTATTGGTCAGTAAGTTGACTAGGAGGTTGCATCAGCCTACACATAATATGAAGATCTTCATGTTGATGTAAACACTAAGATGAACAACAAAAGATACATCTGTACAAAGCAAGGTACAAGTATGCACCAAACACCAGAGACATTGTATTGCTGATGGATAGGGAAATTCAAGGAATGTATTATATAAAGGAATGGTACATGATATAGATGCTTTTTTTTTGGTATTGTTTTCAAAGGGAGAGATTATCTCATTATCATAAGGGAGAGATTATCTCACTGAATCATAATGGAGAGATTATCTCATTGATCAGAAAATATTATATCATTATCCATGAAGTGAAGTTCCCGAGAATCAGAAGGAAGAGTTAATCAATATTCAAAGGGAGAAAAATTGATTAGATATAAAATATCCATCTCAAGGAGAGAAGCAACAAAGGGAGAGAGTTCAGACAAAGAGAGAAATTGCTGTCAAAGGAAAAAGAGATTATCAAGAAGAGGAATAGTTAAGGCAGAGCACATATAATAATAGAAAAATTAGATGCTACATCTATCTAGTGAAGGGATTGAAGATTGAAGACAAACATTCTACAAGAAACAAATCAAAGCTATTTTTTCTGAGCTTACCAAAAGCCAGACATTTGTAATAGTTACATTAGGAAGGCTTGATGAAACTATTGTATTTCATATTGTATTAGTAATAGTATAGTATGATAATGTAGTATGTTGCTATCAATGCCAAAGGGAGATATTGATGACATGTAACTGATTGAATGTTTGAAGATGTTAAGTTGGTCACCTAAATAAATAAGGATAATGCAAGACATTAAATTAGTTAATGAATTGTATTATCATTGATTTCAACTTGATATAATCTAATCAGTTATAATCATAGTGTCAAAGACTTTAGAGAATCATATAGATAAAGATTATGCTTTTAGTAATGCATAAAAATAAAAGCATTCACAATATGACTTCAAACACCGACGGCTAGTGGAACCCGATAGACAGAGATCACCGAAAGTCAAGTCACAGTGATGCTTGAGCAAGAACACCGATGAGAATTACTGACGAGAAGGATCACAAGCATAACTGACAGCCAGAATCAAAGTGTAAACTAACGGAGAAGCCCGAGGATAACTGGAGTGTTGATCGAATCTATAAAAGAGTTAAAACACCAAAATTAACTTGAGTTCTAAAATGACAAAATATCTAGCTGGCAGAGCTAAATATGGACTTAAATGGTAGTTATCATTATTTTCATTGAAAAGATAAAGCTAGAGATAAGTAAAGGATTTAAAGATGTTTTGTCCAGTTGGCAAGAAGATCTGTGCGAGATAAAACAAGAGTTTTTCTTTAAATCTAATTGGCTAAGATTGTGGATCATGCCAAGATAAAGAAAATCAAGAACCTAACAATGATGATATTATGTCTATAAAGAGACAACTTAATTCATTACGAATAGAGGGTGAATGAATGAAAAAGTGGACGCTGAAGAGAAAGTGATGAAGAGAAACTTCATATAGTCCTGATCAATGAAGCTGAGGAAAGAGATAAAGTTATCTGTGGACACCGAGCAACAAAGCACAACATCACCGAGAAGAACTAAAGTGGAGCAAAGGTATTAAAAGAGACATATTGATCAAATTAGTTTTATGAGCTTGTAATAGATCTAAAAATCTACAAGTATAAGTTGTATATGTGAACAGATCATACTATTTCAGTTTAACCATTGATACAGAAAGTCTCTTAACCGAGCGGGATTTAAAGATCCTTTCTATATTGAGATACATCCCAAGGAGTATCAAAAATTTTGATCACGAAGATAGCATGAGATGCCAGATACCTATTGATAGGCCAAGAGAGTGTTTGATCAAGGAAGGTAGCATAGAGATTCCTGATATCAAGTGATAGACTAAAATTTTAAATCCTCTAACAAGGTCACACCTAATAGTGTGTTTGTAACCTTTAACAGGGTTGGCTCTTCACCAAGATTACTTCAGAAGAGTGAAAATCTTTGAGTTACTGGTCCTAAGTGGTTTTTCCCTTAACAGGGTTTCCACATTAAAAATCCACGTGTAAATGTGTTTATGAGTCATAACTTTAGTGTTTTGCATTACACATAGCTAATCTAGATTGATCGGTATACTCTAGATAATTTATTATCTTTTGGTAAATTAACAGACTGCTATATGGTAAACATATAGTATAAGGTTTAACAAAGCATTCCAAACAATAGTAATTTGATAATTATAATTGAAGGCATTCATCTTATAGGACTAAAGATAACTAGAGGCTTAATAATGTGGTACTAAGTTTTTAGGTTGATTATTGGAATATTTTTGAGGCCATTGATTCACCCCCCCTCTTAGTTATTACTAATAAGTGAAGTGCATTGTTCCTAAATTAGATTTCAGAATTAAAATTAATTGAGACAATCAAGGCAGGGAGTAGCGGGCTGGAGGGAAATAAGTGCGACAATAGAAATGTAGAAAGTGGGGGGAGGTAGAGTGGAATAACATCTATAAGGAAGAATATAAAACTACAAAGGATAGTAAAGGGGAAAAAAAGAGGGCAGTAGTGGGATTTTAGACAAGGGGAAAAGGATGCGAATGGTGCTGCATAGAGATTTAAAAGGGAACACACAAAAAGAAGAAGCAAAGTGGGTCTGCATAGAGTTAGATTCTCATGTAATAATTAATATGGTTGTGTGGTGTGAGGACAAGTTGCAAGTTATGATTTGTGGGAGAGAGCAGAGGTTGATTGGAATGACATTACTTTTGTAATGTGTTGATGTGAGTTTTGTTCCACTACAACATGCAGAATCAAACACTTAGTATTCTAAGATGAAATACCAAATACTCAATCATCTATTGATATAAGGTCATCTCTCATGCTAAGATTGCAAAGTAAGATCATGAAATGACTTCAAGGTTCCTTCTATTGTGATTTTATGGTAATCACTTAGGGGAATTATGCTATTCATTCAATGGATATCACCCACTTGGAGTTCTAAATATTTGGCTTCACAATGTGCAATGAAAATATACTTGGTTTTCTAACTTTTGACTTCAACTTAAACTTAAGCTTATCTTCTACATCTACTTCTACTCCTAACTTAAAATGCAAGGAATCATGGATGACTTGGACCCTAACAAAGTGAAATCTTATTAGTGACCTCAACTTCACCTAGTGAAAGCTTCTCTCAAATGGATTTCATATCAACACCTTCTCCTTAATCCAACTTGGAAGTACAAACTAAAGATCCAATACCAATTGAAATTAAGTGCAATGACTAGCTTTCCACACAAGGCTTCCTCACATTTAGCAAGGAGGGTAGTGGCATAGTGTACTTGAGTCAAACAAGCAAAAATCCACAATTACTTCCATTCAAATAAACTACCTCTAACAACATGAAAATGAAATCTAATCCAAGTAAGAGATTGAAGAAACAATGAAATAATCCAAACTTCACATACATCACCATGAAAACCAACAATGAAAGAAGGAATATTTTTGGTAGTATGATAAAAACAATTTGATCAAGTCTCCCTTGGCTAGCCTACTCTACTCTATCCCACTACTTCTCCAATAATAACTCTTGAATATAACTCTTACAAATGAGAAGGCCCTGGCCTTTTATAGATGTCCAATTAAAATGAAGGGAAAATATTCATTTGAAATCAAGGGCCAAGTTTCAATCCCATAAACCCTAATTTGGTTTCCAAACTTAGCCAATTACATGAGAGCACCAAATCGTGGGCCAATAAGAAAATTACAATGATTTCTCAACCAATGAGAAAATAGGACACTTGGCATGTTATGATTGCTTGTGCTTGAAATATGGAATTTTCTGATTGGAGAAAACAAAAAATTACCACCTCATTATCCTTATCCTTTAGGCTCTAATCAATCCTTGTTAAGAAAATATCTATTGATACTCAACATTCCTAAATTTTATTAACACTTCCGAAACTATCAAATTCTTTAAGATTAATGGGATGACATATTCCCAAATTCCTTCATCCTCTCAACTCTTCCATCTTTCACTCTTAGAAATTTTCTCATGGCCCGATTTGGATTGAAATCATTGAACTTGCACCCAATTTGATTTGAACTTAATTGAATTTGTAAATGCCTTCAAGTGATTGGAATTGCCCCTTTGATCCCGATCTTGAATCCCAACTTGATCTCAATTTGAATAGCCTTGATGTCTCGTACTTCAGTAACTTGGTGTGAAATTCCTTCCCACTTTTTGGCGTGATGATGGAGGACATGCATACCATCCTTGATTTGATATCTTAAGTTGTTCCAAGATTTGTGCTCCAAGAAAAATAGCTTCCCATGATTTCATTTCCAAGAGTTACAAGATTTTCCATTTAGCCCTTTCCTTTCATGTCCACCTTTCACTTTGGTTTCTCTCCCTTTCACTCATGGAGTCCTCAAGCTTGGAACTTGGAGCATCCTCTTAGAGTTTCGAACATTTCCCTTCTTGCAAAATATCAAGGAAACATGTCTTAGTTACCCTTGTTCAAAATGTCACAAATCTGAGAATAGGAAATTTAGAATTAAATTCTTTATTAAGTCCTATAAAGCTGACCTAACTCTCAAATTCTAACCTCAATTCCACACAATTATCCTATCATGATTACCCTTATAAGATCAAAGATTCTAAACATTCAATCCATTAACCATGATAATTATCATTACTTTCAGATGCAAACAAGATTGTGCTTGAAATTTAACACCCTTAAGGATTGAAAAATGAGATCTTAATGTGGAAAAAGATGGGATTATATATTGGGAATAAAAACATTTAAATATCCTATCACCACCTTTCCACTTCGTGCTTACCTCTTGAAAAATAAATCTGATTTTGTGCAAGCTCGAAGGCTCCCTAAGTAAATTTTGAGATTCTGGTCCTTGAAGTGAATGGAAACTTGCTTCTCCTTGTCTAGAAAATCATTTCAACCACTCCTACCAAAGAAGTGCAAGAGAGATGGACTTGAAGAAACCCTCACCTAGGATTGATTTGCTTACAAATTTGAATGTGATATCACTCCAGTCTACACTGCTGCTGGAGGAAATTTGCATGCTTTTTGGTATGTGAAATGAATCGAACCTCCTCTCTTATATATAATTTGGAATACCATTCCCCTAGGAGGCCAACTTGTAATAGCATTGGAAAATAAAATAAAATAAAATAAGACAATCTTCTTTTTTAAGGCCGACTGGAACCTTGCATTAATTTCTTGTTTTCTGGTAGGGGAATGCAATCAATGATGGGGCCGACTTACCTTGTATTATATCATATTTTCACTACTGACCGGGCTATTGGGATGACTTGCATTCAATAGTTTAGTTTGAGTGGCCGGCTTGGAGAAGAAACCAAGAATGAGATCATGGTAGAATTGTCCCATCCATGGGACAATCCCGGACCCAAGGGAAACATGGAAAGATCCTTCCCCAAGGACCAAAACCTATCTAGAATCACCAAGAAACCTTAACCATGCCTTAAAACACTCCATTCCAAAGCCCTATGGTGGAGAAAAAATCCAAGCTCCAAAGGACAAACCTTTATTCTATGACTGGTCAGATTCTGACCAGCCATGGGACAACTTGCAAAAACATGCATGGAGCTTAATCCTCAATGCCAAGTGGTTACCAAACATTAATCATACCCTTTCCTTGGTTCTAATATTTCATCCTCCACATGATTTGGTGGCAATAAATGCTTGGGAAGGGGAAAAGAGTGGGGTCTAAGACTCATGGCAGAAATGTCCCAAGGATGGGACAATTCTACCCCAAAAGAGATCATGGAAAGACTACCAAAACACACTCCCCTTCTTCAAAAATGACTCCTAAACTTGTTCAAACACCTTTTCATGTTCTAATAATTCCATCCCAAATGGATAAGAGCGGGCATAAATCTAGGGTGAATAGGAAAGAAAGTGTCCTATGAGTTCGTGTTTCAAAGTCACCAAGACTTCCTAGCTTCTCATGCCAACCCTTCTAAAATATTCCATCATACCTTCTTCAAATGCCCACACAATTTCATCATCACATCTTGGTTATCATCATTTGGGGAGGAACGAAGTGGGGGCTAGACCATGGAGGAATTGTCCTAAGAACAAGACATTTCTGCCCAAAATTAAACATACCTCACCTTTCCTACCAAAGACCCAAAATCATCAAAAAAATTTCCTAAACATCATCACTCCACCCAAGAAACCAAAATAGGGTCATCAAGGAAGGGAAAAAATATAGAGGCTACGGGACAATCTTTGAATCCGACCAGTCATGGGACAGGCCATGAATTGCTAAAATTGAAGCCCCTAAGACTTATAACTTGTATCCCTAGGCCCTCTAGACATCCTCCTCCTTCGAATAAAAAGGTAGCCCCCAAGTAGAAAACAAAGATCTCTACCCCTGTTATCACTACAAGAAGATCCAGAAGGAAACTTATATTGCCTAAGGAAGATGAAGAAGAAGATACAGCCATATTCAAGAAACCCCCACCTAGATATGAGCAGAAAATTGAAGAAATAAAAGGAGGTAGTGGTATGAGTTCTCTAAATTCATTGAAATATGCTTCCAGAACTAAGGATGAAGAGAAGAAGATTGAGGAAGTAGTTGTAGAGAAAATGACAAGATGGAAGTATGATCCATTTGAATTGAAAAGTCATATGACTGAAGATCTATTCAAAGAAATATTTGTTCCCTGGAGCAATGCAATTCAAACATAAAAGGTTATTAGGGAACATACCTTGAAGCAAGTCATGCCATCTATGACTAATAAAGAGGTTAAATAGGCCATGACCAAATATGAGAACAATCACACTCCAAGGTTCAGGACCTTTCAGATATTGAACAAGAGAATAGAGGATGTTGTGTAGGCCACTACAAAGATATGGAAGACAGTCTTTGAAATCAAGGAAGAAGATAAGGAAGAGGTACCGAGTACAGACCCCAAGGTAAATAAAGATGAAGAATTACCTGAGGTGGGAACTATTGAAGAATCCAATGCAGAACAGATAGCAATATAAGTGATGGAATCCCCTCCCCAATCACATATACATAACATCCTATCTCCAACCAAGGATAAATAAACAAAATCTACATGTGGACTAGTAGGAATTGAGCATCAGGCTCCACCTACTACTGGGCTAAGCCTAACCGAGTCTTAGAAGGTCACTATGAATTTTTATATAGTGAGCATTGAAACTACAGTTGGTGCATCAAAAGTTATTGATCCACTGGATACTGAAGTCAAAGATGATAGTGGAAAAGGTAAGGAAATTGTTCCTTCACCTAATTCCAAGCTCAAAGGGGAAGGAAACATATACTGATGATATTGATCTTGAGGAAGATATTGTGATTCCAAATTGGGATCAATTGAAATTGAAAGTAGAGCAGATGGATATACTAGGGGAGCTATGGAAGAAAATAGCTACACAACAAAAGATCTGAGAAGAAAAGAAGAGAAACAAAGTGCTAGAGGACATAAAAGGTATATTCCTAGATGCACTAGAAATAGAAGTTGATGAGAATGAATCTATTTTGGATCAACTTTTTAATATAGTATACAAGTTCAATAAAGATTTAAGTGGTCAAGAGAAACTACTGTAGAAGGCAGAAATGGAGTTTGAGAATAAAGTTCTAGAGAATGTTACAAGTAAGATTGCAATAGATCAAGTGAAGCTAAACATTCTCATTAGCTCTCTAGAAACCACAATAAATAATGTAGTGGCATTATTTGTAAAGTTGAGTGATACTTCCAACTTTACCATGGAAATCAAGACCAAGCTGACAAAGATAGATATAGATTTGAAGGAAAGTGCAAACCATTGGCACTTAACCCTAGTTCAAGTTCAACACATTTTGTGAAGATCAAGTATCTGATAGACATGCAGGAAGAATTACTAAGGGAAGAAACAAGAACAAGGGAATCCCTTACATCTATGCAGAGCTAACTCCTTCCACACATGGATGTAATGCATAAACATATTTCTCATGCCAAGACACTCATACATGACAACAAATTTTCAGTTGCAGAGCTTATGATGGAGTTGTCAATAGAGATACAGATTGAGTTGTACATCCTAACGGTGTTGCAAGACAATTGGGACAATACTTTGTCTCAAATTTTAAAGGTACATAGTAATTTCCTATCCTATTTTGGTATTACCTTGTAGATATATTTTTGGCATTTGTGTCAAAAACAAGGGGGAAAGTTATTGTATATATATATAAGGAAATACATGTACATAAGAGAAGAGAAGAAGAGATATACATAGCAAAGTTATAAAAATAATTTTGAAAAATCAAAATAGAGTCAGTTGTAACCGAGTCATAGAGTTGTTGTCAAAACCCGAGAAAGTGCCCAAGCAGATGGTAAGGGGGAGTTTTGACTTAGTATTTTAAGCAATTTTTTGGATATGATAACTATTTTTGGTCACTAATGCCAAAGGGGAAGATTGATGACCTTATGGAAAGACATGTTGTCAATTAGTGCCAAAACACTTAGTCATCACAGAGTTGACCGAGCCAACAACTTGAAGTGTAACCCGAGCAGTGGTAGTGTCGACCGAGTAGATAGTGGCAATCAGTATTACCTGAGTGATCAATATGACCCGAGTACACAATGTAGCCTGAGTGCCAGAGTTTACTATGTTTCCCGAGTGATAGCATATTGCCTGAGTGCCAGTATATCACCCGAGTGGATTACTGGACCCGAGTAACAATATTGGGCCGACTTTGTATATATTCTTTGATATTATTGTATATCATGGAAGCCAACTTACAAAAATATTTGATTTGGCTAAGATATATATGTAAGGTATTTTGTTTATCCAAATGTGTGTGAAATAAGTGCATATGTGAATATGAAGTGGCATACTAATTAATAATGCTACAATAGTAAAAGGAACAAAATAGACTCATCCATCACATTCAGCTGATTAGTTATTATATCATTGGATCTTATTCATCAAATCAGAGTTGCATAGAAGATCAGCTACTGGTTCATCCTAATAGGTGCATCAACAGAATCCTTTAACAAGGTGGACTTAACAGTCCTTTAGAAATCTCCTAACAGAGTTGCATACTTAATTATACTGTACAAAATCCTTTCACAAGGTGGACCTAACAATGCTTATTTCTCCTAACAGGACAAGCCATTAGAAGTGGTCAATTGTAAGCTTTAACAGGATAAATTTATATTGTAGTAATAAATCTTGTGGGTACCATCCCTACCCCAGTTTTAATTTCTATTTGGAAGGTTTCTGGGTAACCAAATATTGTGTCAAGTGTTGTGGATGTTTATTACTTTTCTATTCTATGCATGCAATCAAATTAGATAATCTAATAAAGGATTAAAGAGATTAAGTTTTATTGGTTCCTGATTCATTCCCCCTCTTATTCACCTAGCCTTAATATATTTCCAACAACCCTGAGCCAATTTGATTTTCTTTTCTCATTTTCATCTTTTGATTTTCAATTTTGCACTTTTCTGTTTTGATATTACTTTTCTATTCACTTTTTCAACTTTTGTTTGGCTTGCAGGCAATGAAGCCAGCAGAGGGTTTCAAAGACCACAGTGGTACTGGAGTAGGTGTATGATTTTTACTAAGTCCAACTTCTCTTTGAAACTACCAAGAACCCAAAGCAATTAAGTGTGAGTAAAATGTTGCAAGTTTTGTCAAAGATACCTTAAGAATGACAATCGAGTTCAAACCAAGTCAAGTGCAAATCATATCATGGAACAATGAATAGGTAAAACCTTAAAATCTATGAAAGTTTCTAGATATACTCAAGAAATTAACAAGAGGTACTCAGATTAAGTACCAAAAGTGCCAAATCTACACACCTCACCCACGAGCTAAAAATTGGACCCCTGAACTTGAAATCACAGACACAAAAAATGAAGCACAAAACTAGGAGCAAAGAGTCCTAGAAAAACCGAACCTAAAGTAAAAACTAAGTGCATCCTTAGAAATTAAATATTCCTTGATGATTTATCCCTCAAATATCTCTTCAATTTTCTCAAATGCAATGTCCAATTGTAGCATCAACCCAAATTGTTTTTTATCTTGTTCTCCGAAGGAGTTGCATGTAGATTTTTCTTTAGGAACAACTTGCAATTCTTCATGTAGAACCTCATCAAACCTGGAATCTTCAAAATTGAAAGGAGGATCATCAAACATCTCCAGAAGTTGATCATTAAATTCAATATCAAGTGGTAATGACTCTGGTGGTCGAAGTTGATGGTGAACCATTCCACTCACAATAACTTGATTATCTTTAAATACTTTTACCAATGAATCAACCTCCTTTGTGATATTCTTTAGCACCCCCCAAAAGAATATGGTGGTAATGATGTCTTGGAATTATTTATCAAAATTTTCCTCATACTTAGATTTTTCTGACATATTATAATTCCTCGTTCAACTCATCCACTTTTGTATCTTCCTCTTCAAGGATTGAAAATTCTTGCAACCTATCCTCAAGGACCACCTCTTGAATTATGCATGAAAGCTCACCAAATATTTCCTCTTCTTCCACCTTGTGATAATCCATTTGTAGTTCTTTAAGTGCTTCCACATGTTGATCTTTTCCTACTATCCTTTCTCTTCCTTGGATGAATTCTATCACTAGTAGAATTAGCACCCTTTTTCGACCAGAAATTGGTCTAAGTTTCTACCAATATTGGTCGAATGATCCACAAATTTCTTCATCGCTATTTTACTAGTCAAAATTTTGACACATGGTGAAAAAGGTCAAATGTTCTACGCCAATATTGGTCAAAAGTGCCAATTGAAATTGGCCAGTTCTAAATGGTGGTTTTGAACAAAAGGCGTTGAAATGTTTGGCCTATCTGACCAGGATGCTAAACCCACGACGCAAAAATTTTGACACAAAATGGTTGATATGTAGAGCACATCTGACCAAAATGCGTCGAAATGCTTAGCACATCCAACCAAGATGCCAAACCCACGATGAAATATTTCAACACAAAATGGTTGAAAGTTCAACCAAGAAGAAATTTTGCAAAAAAAAACACCTGAAGATAAATATTCAGAGTAATTAGTCTAGATATTTATCTTTAGGTGTTACTTTGCATTAATATATTAGGAAAACAAGCATACCTCTTAATAAAGAAAAACCATTGTATTTATTAAACAAAATGGTACATAAGGTGGCCCCAATGCCTCTCCCTCAAAGAAAAAAATTAGTTGTATAAATACCTGATACCACTACCTACTGAAAACATCCTAGCCCCTATACGTTCCGGGAAAATTTGCTCATGGTCCTGCATGAGCTCCTCAAACTTCACCAAACTATAATCTTTGATTATGCCCACTTTGTAAATGGACCAAGCCTTCTTCATTAGCTTCTTCTTCCCCTCTACTTGCAGGAAAAATGAATCCCACAAGCATTTGAATGAAATCTGTAAATCTCCCACCGCCTCCGCTATCTCCATGTAGTATTCGGCCGCTGTCATTCTATGCACCATTACAATGACTGAAATCGGATGCCCAAAAATATGTGCAATCGGTTGAAGCAAGTCCTTAATGATTTTTCCATCATGAACATGCCCACCCACCCAGTATTCAACACCCAAGATGACCGCCATGGTTTCTAACTCCTGATCATTGGCCTTTCCGAAGATCCTCTTTATCTGCTCTTCTGGACCTTCCTCCAAATTTTCCTTCTTGATGCAATGAAATGTGATACCAAAATGGTTTTTCATTTCTGTTCTGCAAAAAGAGAAAACCACACTGCTTATTTAAAGAGATGGGTTTGTCCATTACCTGCCAGATCCTTGCATCTCAAAAAAGGGAAAGCTGGGAAATATAGACAGTGAGATTTAGTTGGATAATAAGGAATAATCCTTAAGCCGAGAAAGGCTATGTGTCATGCCATGAACTACTCATGCCCCTGACACCAATCCTCTTCTCATTTTTGCACTGACCTATGTAGATCACCTTATCCGATGCCATCCCTTGGTATGGATTGCAAATCTACTGAAATGATTACCTGTAGGTCAAGTTGCATCAGATTGTCTAGACCAATCACAAACTCTAACACCTCTTCCACCCCCTTATTCACCAAGAAGTCATACAATTCAGGTTGATATGTAACAAAGAATACAATGCGAATCAGATGAGGACAAGGGTAGTTTTTGAATAAAGTTTGATGCATGAACTAATGAAAGGTAGTGTTTCATGTTTGAATCAACACCATACACTAGAAGATATATTTTATTTCATCATATTTTATAAAATTATTTGAAAAAGATCAATAAAAATAATTATTAATCATGCAACATAAAGATGAAAAAATGATTTGAATCAAAGGATGAAGGACAACAAATTATTGATGAAAGAGTGCTTTGACGCCTAAAATAGAGATAATGCAATGAAGGGAAGGTTTCAAGACAACAAAAGAAATAGTATCTATCCTAAACAATATGCATCTGTAACAATAAGGAATTAGAGACATTAATATAAGGAGGTCATTAAAAATGTTAAAAATAGTGAGGAAAGGGATATGTTAAGCTGTTATGAAAGGAAGGAACACAATGTGTAAAAAAAATTACTAGGGACATATTGCAAGGTATCAGAACATTGATATTAATATCCCGTTGGAGGGAAATGATTTGCAAGGTATAAAGGAATATGGTTGACATGAGAATGAAAAGAAATATTAGTGAAAGAATGAGCATCATAATAGTCCAATGGTATGATTACTAGTTATAGCAGTCCATGCACATGACTAAATCACATTTCTAATGAGAAAAAGACAATGTAAAAGATAACAGTGATTTAGAAGATCCTCTCACACACAATACATGATAGTCATCAAGTAGATAACAATGAAAGGACCCTACGTATCAATAATACATTGTTACATGACAAACAAATAGTGAATGATTGAAAGAACAACGATGTGTGAAGATCAAGGATAGTGAGTTCATGAAAGATCAAAAAATAGTTCCAAATACATAGTGAAGATCTGTAACTAGATGAAGAACACAGTTGCTGTTATAAGGGTCAAAGAGCCTTGGTTGCCATTATGAAGAACATTGTTATTATATGTAAAATACATAAGAAAGAACACGCTTGGTAAAAATGAGAATATATGTGACAAATCCCATATATGAAATAGTGACCAATAATACAATGCAAAGGTTTTACTTTGTCATGATAATGCTTGCAAAGAAGAGAAGCATTTCAATACAAGGATTGAGTGTTCTTGAAGAGTTCATATGTTGTTATAAGTGATTATTATTGAAGGGTTTCATACCTTGTTTTTAGACTTTATAAGGAAATCAATGTTCACTATCAATGGAAAGTATTCATAGAAGAAATATTGTTCAGAAATAGTTATTAAGTGTTCATTAGTTGTAACCAACATTGGCGAAAACCATAAAAGAAAGTAGAGGATGTAACACTCTCATGAAGAGGATCAAGAATGAGAAAAAAAAGATGAAATAATTGTAGTAAGCAACATATTATGTGACATTCAACACAGATTATGAACATAAAGGTCATGAAGGACATTAAGATGCAAAGGAAGTTATAGTTATAACTGTGATAGAGATTGCAATGATAATTGCAAAGTTGTCAAATTGATAACTTTTGCAACTTTTTTACATTTTCTATCAAATATTGGCTTCCTTGCCTAGATGTGATACAAAATCATGTTAAATGACATTTTAAGACTATTTGGACATATTTGAGGCTAATCTACACCTTTGACCCAAGGTTTGACTCATTGACCAGGTTTTTCTATCTTGGGCAACTTTGTGCACTTGCTTGGCACTTTTTGCATCAATGATCTCCAAAATCTAAAAGATTAAGGCAACATTACACAAAATTTAAAAATGTACAAAATAGACACTTAGGCTCTTAATAGCTATAATTATTGCACCTAGTACAATTTTTGGTTTTCACCATTGACTCACTCCTGAGTCTTCAAACCCTGACTCTGACTCTGACTGTGCACACAAGGTCATGAGTGTATATCGCAGATCCTTCATCATGACTTTTTATGAAGAGTTAGAGTTAGAGTCAGAGTTTGAAGAATCATGAGTGAGTCAAGGGTGCAAACCAAAAATTGCACTAGGTGCAATAAGGATGGGCTATTGAGAGCCTAAGTTTCTATTTTGTATGTTTTGAAAGCTTGTGTAATGTTGCCTTAATCTTTTAGATTTTAGAGAACATTGATGCCAAAAGTGCCAAGCAAGTGCACAAAGTTTCCCAAGAGAGAAAAACTTGGTCAATGAGTCAAACCTTAGATAAAAGGTGTAGATTAGCCTTAAATATGTCCAAATAGTCTTAAAATATCATTTGACACAATTTTTTATCACATCTAGGAAAGGAAGCTAGCATTTGATAGAAAATGTAAAAAAGTTGCAAAAGTTATCAACTTTTTGCACAAAGATGCAATTCATGTTTTGGAAGATGCCACCAACCAAGAATAATTTGGGCTAGTTGGAAAAAGTTATCAATATCTAGAGTAATCACCAACCATTAAGGTATATAAACAACTTCAAATACTTATGACTTTAAAGCTATTAGTGATGATGATGATTTTTTATAATCAATGAAGACTTTAAGAACACCATATCTTGTAATGACACATCAAATAATCAACAAAACATGAGTAAATGTACAATTATTAACCTTATTTTTTTAATTTTCTTAGACAAGCTAACAAAAAGCATGTTAATATAACACCATATTTGATGTTACGGTCCTTACACTAAACTTTATTTATAAGTAGGGAATAATAAGATTTTGCATAATACCATATTGAATATTGAAATAACTTCTAATAGAACAAGCTAACTGAAGCTGCATGCTTTTCATATGCTTGATCATTTAGAACTCACTGATTAAGCATCATTTTTCTTCAAAATAATAAAAATGTATGCTATCTTCAGAAATCTACATATTAAAACTACATTTACTATCTTAACCTTGACAAGAAGGATGGCGTATTCGGTCCCAGTTACCATAGCTGTTCCCACAATGTCTAGTACACCATCTCCATAAGAAAGGGGTAGAATTGAAACCACCACTATAAAAACCCTGTCAATTCACTAAATGGAAACACACAACAAAATCCAATTATCAATATTAATGCACAAAGTAATGGGAATTAGAAAGGAAAGATTAGAAATGTGAGAGAAGAAAATCAAACATCCATATGTACCAGGTTTCTTGAGAAGAATTCATCACCATTTTGTCTAAAACATTAAAATATATTGTGTTAAGCTTCAATGTATTAGAGGAGGGACTCTTCTACACTATTTAAGATTACCAAATCTAGCTGGGTTCATGGAACATCCCGACAGTGGTCTGTATTGAAAAAACACATTCTTGATTTAGTAGTCACTAAATATTCAAACAAAATACACTCCACCCAAAATATAAATGTAAACATTTATTTATTAGTTCAACACATACCCTGCAAATAAACCATGACAGGAAGCTACACCACCCACAACAATCCCTACCATTTCACCCGGCTGCAGAATAAAGCATCACTCATTAGTTACGTAGGTACTATGGTGGAAAAATTTCATCTAGTAAATGACGAATAACTAAAACTTAAATGTTCCTATACAATTAAATGGTCAAACATAATTTTTTTTGGTTTAAAAATTCCTTTGATGTCTAACAATTACTAGTAACATACCATAAACATGCACCCATCCCCATTTTTTTCTCCTATGTTTTCTCATAGTGAGAAGATGTTACTAAAAGATATACAATCAAACATAGTATATATTTGTATAATTGTAGTAGATTGAATCAATTAATGCTTTAAGGTCTGTAACTGTTGCAAATATAACAATGGTGAGTATGAATGTGGTAATGATATCCACAACTGGCGATGCCATAGGATGTCTAGGAGGAACATTGACAGTAACATCAATGGAGACTTTTGTTATAATTATATTGAGTGCAGCTGTAGCTGCTATGGCACCCAGAATTTGACATATAATATAAATGGGCAACTAACAATTTCAAAGATGTAAGAGAAATAAACATAGTAAAAGGTCATTTAGAATCCAAAATATTACATTTGAAGATTTTTTTTTTCAAAGATCAAACCCTATTTGTATTTTCTATGCTAGGTTAATTCACCTCCTGAAGAGAAAGTTTTCCCACAGATGTTAAGGCAAGACTAATTGCAGGATTAATGTGAGCACCAGAGATATTTCACACACTGTAGACTAGTGCAACTATAACCAGTCAATACACAACAAAAACCCCAACATGAGTTAAGACCTTATCCATGGCCTCCACCATAACACAATAGAAACCCCAACATGAGTTAAGACCTTATCGTATTATGTTTGTATTAGTTCTCAAATAACTTTCCAGTGTTGGCCTGTGAAATAGAATGAGTCAAATTTATGCATCAAATTGATTGAATGGGTAATATTGGGGATGGAAGACATTTTTGTATAACATAGGAGCTCTAATTTTCACTGGAAATCACTCTACAAGCCAGTGAAGCCAATGCATCCAGATACACTTAGATATAAATAATTGAGTATATGTAAGTATTTATAATTTCCATATCTATATATGGGAATCTTCAACATGTATTGTATCCATATAATACCTTATTTATTTTCATAAGCTCTAGTCTTCACTAATTCTACCATGCATGTACCAATCATAACTAAACTTGGTTCTTTTTAATATTTCTTAAACCTTAAAAGGATAATTTGTTATATTGGTTAATGATTTACGTA